>APFE031425736.1:11334-164600 GCA_000404065.3 Pinus taeda | reverse complement strand
TCATTGATGATCATTCAGGGAAGACATGGCTCTATCTACTCAAAATTAAAGATGAAGTATTTGATAAGTTCAAGGATTTTAGGGCTAAGGTGGAAACCATAACCGAGAAGAAGATAAAGACTCTAAGGTCTGACAATGGTGGAGAATACACCTCTAAAGAGTTAATTGCATATTGTAAGGATGCAAGTGTTAAGAGGGAGCTCATTATTCCCTACTATCCTGAGAAAAATGGATTGGCCGAAAGAAAGAATAGGTCAATTGAAGAATGCATTAGAACTATGCTCCTTGATCAAGATCTACCAAAATTATTATGGGGTGAAGAAGAGATGATTGTCATATATGTTAAAAATAGAAGTCCTCATAATAGTCTTGATAATACTACACCCGAATAAGTATTCACAGGAAAGAAGTCGAGTGTGGATCATTTTTTCATATTTGGAAGTCCAGCATATGTCCGTGTTCTGAAGGACAAGTGAAAGAAAATAGACTCGACAAGCATCAAGGGAATATTCGTTGGTTATAGTATCTTCTGAAAAGATTATAGAATCTACATAAAGGAGGGAAGATACATTGAACTAAGCAGGGATGTCATATTTGATGAGAATTAAGCTTACGAGAAATCAAAGGATATTCCTATTGGTTTTTATGACGAAGAAGTTCACGTATTTGAAGAATATGAAGTTCATGAGAACTCTAGTCCAAATGATGAAGAAAGGCCAAGTGAGCTATTCAATCGTGTTATCCAAACCACAAGGAAAAGGCCCATATTGGATTTGAGATTACATTAGAAGATTTGAGGAAAGGATCCTCCAGGAATAACTAAGAAACTGAAAAGGTAATTCTAGTTATGCTCAATATATGGAAAGTTTGGATTAAAGCCGAGCCATAAACATTATAGGAAGTTGAGCATGAAGGAGGTTTAGAATAAATCTATGCGGGAAATAATATCAATTCCATCATGAATTATGGGGTTTGGGAAATTGTTCCTAGACCTAGTGAAAAATCGGTTGTCACATCGAAGTGGGGTTTATAAGATCAAACATGCTATTGATGGAAGTATAGACAAGTACAAGGAAAGGTCGTTGAAAGGGTTTCTCTAAAAAGGAGGCATTGGATATGAAAAACATTTTTCACGCTACTGCTAGGTAACACTACATTAGATCATTGGTTTCACTAGCTTGCTACAATGGGGTGGAATATCCAATCAAATGATGTTAAGACTTACATTTTAGAAAATGGGCCCATTGGCGAAGAAGTGTACATTGAACAAATTGAAGGAATTGGAAGTGAATAGCATGGATCTCAGGTTGAAAAACTCAGAAAGGCTCTATATTGGTTGAAGCAACCACAAGGGTATGGTATACAGAATGGATGCATACTCTCAGGATATATAGATATTCAGGTCAACAATACTCTCCAGAAACCCAATCCTGAGAAGTTATGCATCCATTCTTGTATACCATACCCTTGGTGCTTGCTTCAACCAATATAGAGCCTTCTTGAGTTTTCAAACATGAGAGTCCATGCTATTCACTTCAAATCCTTCAATTTGTTCAATGTACACTTCTTCGCCAATGGGCCCATTCTAAAATGTAGTCTTAACATCCATTTGATGGATATTCCACCCCATTGTAGCAGCTAGTGAAACCAATGATCTAATGGTAGTGTACCTAGCAGTAGGTGAAAATGTTTTTTCATATCCAATGCCTTCCTTTTGAGAGAAACCCCTTACAACGAACCTTTCCTTGTACTTGTCTATACTTCCATCAATAGCATGTTTGATCTTATAAACCCACTTCGATGTGACAACCGATTTTTCACTAGGTCTAGGAACAATTTCCCAAACCCCATAATCATGATGGATTGATATTATTCCCGCATAGATTTATTCTAAACCTCTTCATGCTCAACTTCCTATAATGTATATGGCTCGGCTTTAATCAACCTTTCCATATATGTAGCATAACTAGAATACCTTTTCAGTTTCTTAGTTTTCCTGGAGGATCCTTGTCCTTCAACATCTTCTAATGTAGATCTCAATCAATATGGCCTTTTCCTTGTGGTTGGGATAACCACCGATTGAATAGGCTCACTTGGTCCTTTTTCTTCATCATTTGGACTAGAGTTCTCATGAACTTCATATTCTTCAAATACGTGAACTTCTTCGTCATAAAAACCAATAGGAATATCCTTTGATTTCTCGTAAGCTTAATTCTCATCAAATATGACATCCCTGCTTAGTTCAATGTATCTTCCCTCCTTTATGTAGATTCTATAATCTTTTCAGAAGATACTATAACCAACGAATATTCCCTTGATGCTTGTCGAGTCTATTTTCTTTCACTTGTCCTTCAGAACACGGACATATGCTGGACTTCCAAATATGAAAAAATGATCCACACTCGACTTCTTTCCTGTGAATACTTATTCGGGTGTAGTATTATCAAGACTATTATGAGGACTTCTATTTTTAACATATATGACAATCATCTCTTCTTCACCCCATAATAATTTTGGTAGATCTTGATCAAGGAGCATAGTTCTAATGCATTCTTCAATTGACCTATTCTTTCTTTCGGCCAATCCATTTTTCTCAGGATAGTAGGGAATAATGAGCTCCCTCTTAACACTTGCATCCTTACAATATGCAATTAACTCTTTAGAGGTGTATTCTCCACCATTGTCAGACCTTAGAGTCTTTATCTTCTTCTCGGTTATGGTTTCCACCTTAGCCCTAAAATCCTTGAACTTATCAAATACTTCATCTTTAATTTTGAGTAGATAGAGCCATGTCTTCCCTGAATGATCATCAATGAATGTTACATAATAGAGATGACCTTCAAGTGTCTTATCATACATAGGCCTCCACACATCAAAATGGATTGGATCTAATATTTCTTTAGATATAAATTTACTATGATGAAATGGCTTTCTAGTATGCTTCCCCAAAGAACATCCCTTGCATACCCCTACATGATCCAGCTTCATATCAAGAATTCCACTAACCAATTGACTAAGAGTAGGGATGACCCTATAATGAAGATGGCCATACCTTCAATTCCATATTTCAATGGGACTTGTTTCCATATGAACAAGAGCTTGAAGAGATGGAGTGATAACCCAGTAAATAACTCCTTCTCGAACTCCAGTAACCCTAGCTTTGCCAATACTAGAGATCATTCCCCAAACCAATGCTTTTTCATGAACAAAAGAAATTATTTTTCCTTTATATTCTAAACAAGAAGTAGAAAGAAAATTTGTTTTCAAGCTTAGAACATAGAGAATGTTGTTGAGATGTAGCTTTGATCCATTTTCCAACTTTAATGATGTAGATCCTATGCCTATAACGTCACATATTTTTTTCTCACCCAATTCCACTACATCAGAGGATGATTCCTTTGATAGTGTGTTAGGTTACCTACTTTCACCTATCGTATGTCTTGATGCTCCACTATCAATGATCCATGCATTATCATCAGTAAGATATCCTATAAGGGCAGCGAAGAATCCATGACTCTTGACTTTGTTGAATAGGTAGTAGATGATCTTCTTGATCTATCCTCAAGATGATTTGAAACCCAATGTTATGTAGTTCACCATAGAGGTAGAATCCATGCCAACAAAGTGATCTTCGACTTCTCCTGACCTTAGCTCTGATAGCATGTTGGAAAATCAAAGATATTATATTAGGGTTTGATTCTCTTATCTTGGTAATTACTTGTGAGTGTGTTGGCTTATCTTATTTCTTTACTATCTCCTGCAAATCTTGATCCTCCATACCACTTTCACTTTGAGTCATTTCTTGGTCTTTTTCTATTTCCATGGTATTCAAAGAGTCCATTGTGTGTTCATTCTGTTCCTGAATGTACTCCACGCTGGTCTCTTTTTCTTTCCCCCTTGCTATCTGATTCTCTGTACTCTCCTTATCCCCTTCCTCAAATTCTTTTTCTCCTAAGATCTCAAAGTTGTTGTTACTTTTTGTTTTATCATTCACACTAGGGCTCTTTTCTGTCTTCCTTCCTCCCCCTTTTCCTTTCCCTCCCACTTTGGTGAAACCTGTCTGGTCTTTTCCTTTGTTGGGATTTAGGTTTTCCTCCCTTCGATTAAGTGGACAGTCTCTAGATAGATTCCCATGCTCATGACATTTGTGACATCTGAACGAGATATGTTCATAGTCAACTACTTGAACCCATTCCTCATCATAGACTTCTATAATGACCTCATCTGGAAGGGCTCCTGATAGGTCCATCGCCACACAAATGCAAGCATAGGATGTATATTTTCCCCTTAGAGTTGCCTCTAAAATCTTTAAGAAATGATCTAATTTATTACGTATAGCTTTTAAAGATTTTGGTATCTAGTAATCTAAAGGTAAGGAGTATAGTCGAATTCATACTGGTACCGAAGTGAAGGTTTCTCGTTCAGGCACAAAGTTCATCGTCCATGGCCGCATATAGAGCCCAGCAACTACAAAGAAGTATGGCCCTCCTTCAAAGATTCTATCTATATCTTCCATATTCGTAAACACCACAGTGAAAAAACCTTTGGATCCAAGATGAATATTTAACTCCCCCTTTGGTTTCCAGTTGTATATTATCCAGGTGTACAACGCTTTCTCTGATGGCCAAATTCCCTTAAATTTACATATGATGGCATAGTTAGCCATGTGATCTCTGTGTGCTTGCAGAGCTGGATCGTTCAGAATAACTCGAGGTTTAGTTGAGGTCTTGGGTTTATAGGGCCCCATCTTAGCTCTGTTCTCTGACCCTTGACCTCTCTCTTCCACTTTTTCCTCCTGATAGTCTTCTTCGTGGGCCCCTTGATCTGCATTGGTTTTGCTACCTTCCACCTTCTGAGTTTCTATGGCTTTTGTCATGACCTCCCAGAGCTTTCGAGGTTTGTTCTTTCCCCTCTCTTCCTCTGTCTGCTACCATATAACTGTAGGAGGGAGTGGAGCTCCCTCCTCCCTGTGTCTCCATGGATGCTTGGTACTCTCTGCCACTAGTTTCATTAAACCCTAGAACTAGAGCTTCTTCCTCGACTTCCTCAAATATGTATTTTTAGTTTTATTTTCAACAATGCATAGGTAAATTAATAATAGGATTGAAAAAAAAAAATGGAAACATTTATGCTTGTCAAAACATGTTTGGAAATATAAATTCTCCTAGTTGACAAAATTTGAACAAAATATTAAATTTGTGATAGTGTGACTACCACTAGATGATACAATCCAAACCAATAATTAAATTATTACAACATATTTGTTGGTTGATGATAAATTTAAAAAAAAAGTAACTAAAAATTAATTATATAATTTGTACATTTTTTTTAAGGGAATGCCACCAAACTCTCAACACACATTCCATCTTGAAGTGGTGTGATAAAACTAGATGTTATATTGATGTGTGAGGGTGGTTTATGAGAAGGATGGATTGAGGTTTGAATGTTCGATTGATGCTTCTTATTAGTAGTAAATTTCCAAATGAAATAAAATGAGATAAGACCATTGTGGCCTATTTATGTATTATTAATAAAAACAAGGAGCTAAAAAGATTCATAAGGTCACTAATCCTTGATCATGGTATAGGTCTTGATCAATGATTTAGATAACATTTAACATAATTTTCGTCGAGGATCTTCTGGTTTCAAGAAAAGCCTCAATCAAGGTCTTATTTAAGTGATTTATTAAGCACTTAAAATATATATTTATGTTGCTCAAAGTCTCTCCTAAAGAAAAATGCCTTAACCCCTATGAGAAATATTAGAGGAAACTATCATGCAACCCCCTCACTATCACCTGAATGCCTTTTCTTGATTATTGGGAAACTTTAGTGATATATATCTATTTACTCTCAAGGTGTAAGGTAAGTTTAAGTATGTGAATAGTTTATCAAACATATAGACTTGAATGAGAAATAAATAATAATTTACTTGTGAGTGTTTGAAGACTTTTTTGGCAATAATCTTAAGTATCTTGCATATTTGGATTATTAACCACAATTTCCAAATGTGCTTGTTTATGAAGTGTGATATTGCTAAGACAACAGAAAGAAATGGAACTTGCTCAAATTGAAATCTCAAAGAAACATTAACCCTAGAATCATGTAAACATTATAAATGTTTCATTCCCATGTGAAACACATATCCAACTGTAGCTAAGAAAGAATAACACCACAACAATTCAATCGAATCATTGCATAAGGATTGAAAGATGTTGGAAATGTGTTTTCATTAATGGAAAAGAAAAATAATTGATGATGTCATATGTTGAGGAGTTCTTACTCTCAAAGGTACTGCAAAGGAAAAGTAGAGAAGACTGCAAGAAGAAGGAACACCAGCACATGTATGGCAAAGGTGTTGCAAGGCTCAAATATTTCCAAGAAGATTGGTGAACAATAATGGTAGAGATCATTGGCGAACGTGCTTTGGAGTAGGTCACACTAGGCATTGTTCCCTAACTTGGTGGAAAATCCAACGGAACAGTTGGCGGAGACGTTTGGTTAATAGGAGGGCATGTCAGTTGTTGTATCAAGCCCCTTTCATCCCCCCATCACATCAGAGGTATTCAAAAGGTCAACAGGTGGAAGTGTTAATATGGAAGAGGGTGTCAGAATCAGCACATTTCTCATACTACCAATCATTAGATAGATGGAAAAGGTTCATTCTGACACCCCCCCCCTTAATTTCATAAACCACGCAATAAGGGTGTCAAAATGGGCAGTGTTTTCCAGTGAAAATCGACAGACATGTGGATGATGACGACATCTAGGGACGATGAAATCCTTATGGGAGTAGTGCAGAAGGTTGAAAAGGGTGCACGGAGGATAAGGCTCGAACAATGTTGTAGCAACATAACGCAGAAAATGGTCAGATCCTATAGAAACATTTATAAAGAAAAATGGTGCCAAACTAAGGCTTTGGGACCCTTTCTCTCTCCTTTGACATCGTAGATGATGTTAGCATGACATTAGGTATGGTGGACATGTGGCATGTAGATTCAATTTTTTTGTGTAGCCAAATGGGCAATTTACAAGTGGCATGTTGACCACTCACAGAGCACCACGTGGAATTGATTATGTGAGCATGACGTCATCCTATATGCTAGACCCCTGAGAGCACCACGTGGAATTGATTATGTGAGCATGACGTCATCCTATAGGCTAGACCCCAGAAGGTTTGAACCAAGCACAAATGAAGAACTGAAGAGATGACTAAGTGTCAGGTTGACACAACAATTTTTAGAGACAAGTCAACCTGTCATTCAAATGATTGGCTCATAGGTGTAGCAGGAGACCCACCAAGACATCTCATCCCTAAAGGAAGACCCCAAAGCTAAATTAAAGGTGCGGGAAGGATCATCAGGATGAAGAGCATTGGGACATGTCGACTATCTAGCTGGGTAGCAGTGACCAATGGCAGAAGCGAATAGGAGGTCCCATAGGACATGTCATCCCTGCGGCATGACCCTGAAAGGAAATAAAGGTGCAACAGAGGAAACATCGGAATGACAAGCGTCAGGAAATGTTGGCAGTACAAAGAGACAATGTCAACCAATGGGAGAAGGTAGCAGGTGGACTCACCTAATATCTTATCCCACAATGAATACCTTGGAGGTCTTTTGAAGGAGCAATAATGAAGCGCCAGGGTAAAGGAGGCTAGAGCTAAGCATAAGATATAGTACTCGGTTTTGGTGTGGCCTGATGACCAAAGGTGTGGAGGAAGATAAGCCCTCGGGGCTTAAGGTCCAAAGGACTCGCCTTTTTAAGAACTTAGGGACTAAAATCAAGGTCACAACCCTTGGTCTTATGGGAAAAAGGACCAATATATAAAGAGCAAGGGGCTTAAAGGGTCAAATTCGGCGGAATGGATGAGTTAATAGGAAGTTCTGGTAGTTAAACCATAGTTACGCCCACTAAAAGTAGAAAAGCTCAACTAAAACCTATAAAAGTGCTAGAATAGCTAAATTTAGCAGGTTAACTCACAAATTCATTTCATAACAACAGATCAATGATTGAAGACTTAAAGAGAACATTCAAAATAAATACTTGAAGGAAGACAAAGGAAAAATTAATGGCTTCATTCAAGCATTTGAGAGTAAGAAAATTTAAGCTTCAAATTCCATAATAGCATATTTGAGCAATAAAGTTATGTTTTTCAAGTAGAAACATGTGAGTAGTGGATGATAACTTGAAGAACATATTCAAAAGACTCAGTTGAATAGTACAAAGGCAAAAAATAAGAAATCCATGCATAGATAAAAGTGTAAAGTGAAATAGAGGATATTTTAGCCTAAAAGTGCCCATGAAATTATCATGTAATGCCCATGTTATAATATGTAAACCAAGAAAAATCCTTAAAATTTAAAAAGAGGTACATGTAAATATTTTGGATGGAAAAGAAGAGAAAATACTTTTTTTAATTGTATTTTTGGCTCATTTTTGGCTTTTTGGTTAAGAGCAATTCGAACAACCAAGCACAAAGAGCCTTTGCCTCCCAAAGGAAATATTTCTAGTGGCCAAATAGCAGCAAGGGAGCAAATATCAATCCAAGAAAATGGAAAAGAAAAACATTTGTTAAGAAGAATAATTCCTTTGCTTCTTCTTGAATAAAGTTGAATGCCACAGGTGTAAGAATTATGGGCGCAAAGTAGCTGCATGAAAATTTGGAAATAATTCACCTCATTTCCAAAACATTGTATACAAATGCATGGATTATGTTGAGAGATAGCAAATACAACTACATAGGAGTTATTTCGAAAATCAAAATAGAAGAAAGGCATATGGTGCATTGAGGCAACAAAGACTAGGGCTTGTCTTTGAATATTATTAGCAAAAGATTAGCATATCGAAGTCTAAAATTCTTGTGGCTAATCTCTTTTATATATCTGCAATAGGAAGAGACTCCAATCAAACAAAAGGAACAATGGCTTTGTTAGTTCTTCATTGCAGAGAACAAGCACATACAATGAGAAAGAAGAGAAAGAGGTAAATTATGGATTGGGTTTAATTGGTGCTAACAAAAGGAATTATTAGTGGTTTGGTAGGAAGTGACTCAGTCATGGAAGAATACGAGACCAACGCTGGCAATAATCTCATGCTATTGACCAAGTAAAAACTTAGCATACCCAGGTGTGGAAGAAAAAGGGTGATAGTCTACTTAAGGGGAGTAGAGCCCTTGCTCCTTTTCATTGAAAAGAAGAGGTTGGCTTTAAGAGAAGTGAAAAAGGTCAGATGCAATGAGCAAGAAAGAACATGTCTAATATTTCATCTGAAGGATAAGGGAAGTATGCCATTTTTTTTCTTTCTTGAGTTTATAAAATTGGTGAAGATGATTGATATTGCTAAGTAGTGTGGTTGATTTGATGATTGACAAAACAATCATGATAGTTTTTTTACTATGAAATAATTTTTAGAGTTTACTAATGTGAATAGGAAGCATAACATAGGGGGAGTATACTCAAGCTGAAATTTGAGCTTGAGATTCGTCCATTAACAATTGGTATCAATAATTGGTATCACTTGTTTGTTGATTAATCATAAGCATGGAAGACATAGGTAATTGGTGTTTGTTTGATATTAATGTTTCATGAATGAGAAGAGATTTGTGTTGCAAATATGATGAACGATTTGATTGATTGGTATCATACATAAAACACCCAATGGCATCAATTTGGTAATTGGTATCATTTATCTCAAAGGTATTATCAATTGGTATAAACTAATATTAGTTGTTGTGAGAGTGTGGCATTCATATTTCTAGTAAGGTGATTGTCAGTCCAAGTATTGGCAAAAGAGTCCTTATTTAAATGCTACTAATGTTCATGATTAGTCAAATTTTAGATATGGATTCTGTTGCAATTAGAAGTATGTCAAGAAGAGTATGAGTTGATGGTTTAAGCATGCATTAGTGAGAGTGACTCTATGTTTTTCATATAAGCATTCTCAGTTTTGTACTTTGTTGACTATCAATTGACAAGTTGATAGTATCAGTCATGCATGAGATAGATTGTTGTTATTGTTAGAGGTCAGGTGTATATGTCGAGGAAGAGACACTATTATGAATGTAAGCCTAACTGAGACTTAGACAAACATGCATTATTTGTTGTTTTAGCAATAGATTTGTCTTGTCTATCTGAGGTAGAGATTGGGACTAATCACTCCTCTCCTTTAAACTTAATCTTCTTCATAGGATAGAAAGGAAGTTGCTTGGATTAGATATGATGTCAGAATGATATCAAGTACAGTGGACACATGACATGCAGATTTGGTGTTTTTGTCACAAATTGGTAACTCTATTCAACTGTATCCACAGTTAGAGGACTCACTCACACCTAAACTAAGTTCATCTCTTTAGCTAATCACTATTCATAATATTTGTTATTAAAATAACAAACATGGTAATTTTATTATGATATCATATAAATTTAAAAAATAAAATGAAAAACAAATAACATTAAAAATTCAAATAAATTAATATTGAAAATATGATCCAAATGAAGAATATAACAAATTCTTCACCCAAAAAATAAATTAAAAATAACAAATTATTATACGCTTTCCATAATTGATGCCATATTGTAAGTAACGACATTTCATTACTGTCATCGTAATCTATCCTTGAGCATTGGTTAGTTGTAAACCAACAAATCTGTACATTTCATTACTGTCATCGCAATCTATCCTTGAGCATTGGTTAGTTGTAAACCTACAAATCTGTAATAGTACATACAAATGGCAAGGCTTGCATGCACTCTATCACAGGGATTCAGGATTCATAGGATTTGAGATTTGTGGTGTTGGATTCGGATACATTGAACCTCGGAACGAGACACGTAGAATTCGTTATATATATAGATATATATATATATAATATATATATATATATATATTAAAAATTAGATATTTCTTACACATTTTAATTAATGATACAAATTTATTGATTTCAAACATAGATCTTCATCTATAGCTATTAGCATGCATAGTACATACAAAATTCAAATAAATGTCAGTGGTATGATAAATCTATTAAATCATGATTCATAATTCATAACTGAAAGACAAATTACAACTACAAGATAGTAAGATAAACACACTCACAACTGTAGTTTTCTCATTAAGTCATCAAATCAAAATGTGTTACATATGTAGTGTTGGTGCAATGCCAATGGCAAATAGAAATAGAAAATATAAAACAACTACAGGTATACAACCCTCAAGGCATCAATCAGCATCAGAATAAGCATCATTGTCCTCATCATCGTGGTCCCCGCTGCTCTTCTCTACATCCTCCTCCTCCCCTGTATCCATAGTCGCCTCTACATCTGCTGGTGTGGAGGTTGACCCTTCTAAGTCATCAAATCTAACAGGCTCTAGCACTGGATTATTGAGATCCATGTTGGCCAATGCCAACTCAACAGTGGTGTCCAAACCCATATCATTAGGAAAGACATCCCACATCTTTGTCTTTCCCCTCAACCACTCTTCCCTCTGCCTGTAAATAAGACGAAGGTTGGTGTGCATATACACCATTGTCTCTACCCTGGACTACTCAAGCCTGCTCTTCTTCACACTATACAAATTCCCATATGTGCTCCAATTCCTCTCGCAACAAGAGGATGAAGTCACCTGAGAGAGGAGCCTCATGGCTAACTGCTGAAGGGAAGGGCTTGTTGTCCCATGATTTTCCCACCAAGAATAGGCTTTCTTAGCCCCCTATCTCTAATCACATCATAACCACCAAATCGACCACCGCCAGTGGAAAACTCTGCAAAGGCATCCTCAACCTCAGCAAGCAATGCACTATCCTAATAGAACCGCCTGAATGCATTTTTCCTCCCTTGTGAGATCTCACCATCCATGTGAGGAGCGAATCTGCGGGAAGGTCCACCATCCAGCCACTCATGGATGTAGTATTTGGGGTTCAATGAGTGAGCCAAACAATGTAAAGATGTACAATTCTTGTCCCATCTGCTGACAAGAATATCATGTATGGTATCACAAAAGGCCTCTGGTGATGTCTCATACTCAAAGCACTCACTCTGTAGAATAATGCTTCTCACAGACTCAATCATGGAATCCCATCCCTCATAAACCTCTCCTAGGATGGGTTTGTCTGTATCTGCAAATCGAAGCAAAGAAATGATAGGGCCCATGATCCGAATAATTAGATCTACCCTCTCCCACCAAGCATCATCTAGCATTGTGTCCTTCACTCTTTTAGAGGCTACCTAATCCGTCTTTCTCCAAAAAGGCCAAAACTCAAAAATAACCATGGACCCAAGAGCGGTCTTGACCTCCCTCAACCTCTTCAAGATCATGAATGAAGATGCAAACAGTGTATTAGCAATCTTCAACAATGATAGATTGTTGTACTCTAATGCACCTGCGCTTTGTAGCAACCCAAATTGATTCCAGCACAAGATGTTGATCAAAGAGACCGCAAGATCAAGAAATTGAATCCTGTAATTTGTCGCAGCTGCTCTCTATAAACTTTAAAAAATCACATATTACAACAACTGCTTTTACTCGTTAATTTGTTTTTGAACCAATACAGCTTCTGCAAAATGTTGGTTAATAGATCAGCTTACAGCAGTGTCACAGCATTACCCACATTACTTGGAGATGATGATGGCTTCACAACATAAATCTGCCTTGTCTTTGAAGTTGTGAAGTTTTTTTCACCTGACATCTGAGATCTTCCTTGACAACGCAGGTCCTCCCAATATTATTTGAAAACGCAGGCCCGTATTTTACATGAAATCTGAATAAAAGAATAACTAAAAGAAAATGCTGGTTTAATACACAGCTTCAGGCATATAAAGACATTGGTATCTAATCATTAAAAACAACACACTATCGACCTCTGAGCCGATTCTTTTTTCCATTTACATACAATTACAGAATAATATATATCAATCCGGTTTCATCAGCGTTGAACGCTCTAATACTACCCTACTAAAACGAGAGAGAGCATCCTAATTTGGATCACGTTAATGAAATAAGTAACGACGCAACAAACTGAGAAGAATGTGGAGAACGAAGCCGTGAGCATGGCTGGTCCAACATTGGAATAGTTAGCATTTCAGAAGGTCCTTCGAATTGTCCACAATAAACGCTATCTTCAGTCCCACATTGCGTGTACTTCCAGATGACAACGCTTGAACCAACACCTAGACTGTCAGTTCTGAAACGGATTGTCGTCCAGCCGCCGGTGGGCATGTCGCAATTCCGGGGATTTACATTTACAAGTTTTTGGCGCTCTGAGCTAACAGAAGATTACACATTAGAACTAACTCAAATCTCCTCGTTTTTATTACATTGTCTACAAACAAATACACAATCTTTTAATTTAAAATTCCAGCAAGAAAAACTCCTAGCTAATAGCACTCACTTACACCTGTTGTAACACACCCACTTACAGTAATAACTAATTATTTAGGAAATCGAACTCTTTAGTAACCGGACATTAACACACATAAATAAATTTCACCCTGTCATGCCACAACATGTGGACAATTTTCCACATTGCTGGCCAGGTCCGATGCTCCTGCATCAGACTCCCGGGGAAGAAAACTGATCTTGTAGTTGTTTGGAGTTGATCCCCATCCTCTGTAGCTCCGCTGACGTCCTCTACTGGTTTCTCTTTCCACGTGGTCAAATACTGAGCCTGACTCCTGGTTTGCTTTAGCGCTTTCTTTTTCCTTTTTCCTGCTTTGGGCTTTCGTCTGTTATGGCGTCTCTTTGTGGTTCTTCTTCTGGATTTTAATATAGGTATCTTTCTGCAATACATGACTAAATCACCTGTTTGGAATTCCTCCTTCCGCCTCCTCATATCTGCTCGTTGCTTGTCTTTGCTACTGCATTCCTGCCATCTGCTTTTGACATCTCCCTCAAATATGCTTCTAGGAGTTAGCCAATTCACATCTACTTGGATTTTCTTCGGATTGAGTATTGTTTGCACAACACATGGATTAAGACTTCCATTGATTTTCCCTTTATCCATCAACTCTTCCATTTTTGTTCCAATTTCGGCATTTTCCTGCATTACCCTGTAGGCTACTTTATTCGGCAAACTGACTCCAGGTATTAGATCATTATGGTCGCTAATACTCCTGGGTAACAACTCATCCACAACAATATCAGCACAATCATTCAAGAAATTCTGAATTTCTTCAAGTAAATCTTCTATATTTGTAGAAGTTAAAATTATCTTGGGTTTCCCAACACTAGCAAAATGCATCTCCTTACCCTTCTCATCTTCCCGCAACAAGATCTTCTCATTCATCAATGTAACACTGTTTCCAGGTGCTTCTTTATCAGCTTCAGCTTTCAACGGCAGTAGTGTATGCTTGTTCCCATCTTTCTCCAAAGTATAAGTATTTCTTCTGCCATCATGTATGGCATTTCGGTCAAACTGCCAGGGCCTCCCTAGTAATATGTGGCAGACATCCATCGGCATTATATCACATAAAATAACATCCTGATAAGTGCCAATCTGAAAGTCAACTTTACATTGTTCAGTCACAAAAATTTGATGGCCTTTCTGGAGCCATGATACTTTATAAGGAGTGGGGTGTACTGTCCTTTCCAACTTTAGCTTACCCACCATCTCTGTAGAAACAAGATTGTCAGTACTACCGCTATCAATTACCAATTTGCAACACTTACCCTTGGACTTGCATACAGTCCTGAATAAAGTCCTTCTTTGAACTGGTTCTTTGGCTTCCTTAGCTCCTTCCAGTAATACCCTCTTCAGTAATAGGGACTCTCCGTCTTCTGGTGGTTCCTCTTTAGCTTCAGGTTGAGGAATCTCCTCCTTGGCTTCTGCAACATTCACGTTGCGCTGGTTTGCTGATCTCTGATGAGGACAATCCCATTGTACATGTCCCCATTCACCACATGCAAAGCACCGAACATCTCTTCCTCGGCCTCTGCCTCTGGGCACAAACCTTCCACGGCCAAAATCTCCTCTTTGTGGTCCTCTATTTCTCGCACTCCCTGCCTCCTTCTGAGAGTGTTGAACTTTGGATTCAAGTATCCTGCCTTCGTTTGCTGGATTCTTACCTCTGTTTCTCTGGTTTTGTTTGCGCAAGAGTTTTTCCTCTGCCTTCAAGGCTGCTTGATAGGCATCCTCAACAGTTTTCAAACTTAACAGGCTAATCTCATCTTGGATCTCTACCTTAGCCCATTAATATACCTGGCTACTTTCTCCAAATCATCTTCTACATGCCCTGTTCTGATATTTAACCTGTAAAATTCTTCAGTATATTCTTTAACAGACATTCCCTTCTGCTTCAAATTTTGCATCTGCTTAAAAAGATTCAAACAGTCTTTAGGCAAAAACTTGGCTCTCAGTTTGCTTACCATTTTATCCCACTGCTTGATCTTAGATTTCCTCTTTCGCGTTCTTGATGTCTGTAACTCGTCCCACCAGATGGCTGCATGGCCCTTCAGTCTAGTGACTGCAAACTTCACCCTCTTATTCTCCTCAACCTCTTCATAATCGAAATACTGATCTATGGATCTAATTCAATCCATGAGCTCCTCGGCATTCAAACTCCCTTCATACATAGGAATTTCTATCTTGGGTTTGCTTCCAACTTTTGCCAGCATCTTGAGGACTTTGGCAGTTTCATTTTCTTCTCCTGCTTCCGCTTCTTCCTCAGATTCTTCTGAAGAACTCTCAGTTTTCACATCGGGTGCTCTTCTCTGGGCTGTTTCCATTGTTTCCATTCGTTCACGCAGTCTTCTCACTTCGTCTATCAGGACTGCATTTGGTTCTGGTCTTCCTCGACCAATTCCTCGCCTTGGCGGCATCTTAGCTGCAACCACCTGGATCTTTTGGCTCTGATACCAAAAATAATGCACTTGCGCTTTGTAGCAACCCACATTGATTCCAGCACAAGATGTTGATCAAAGAGCCCGCAAGATCAAGAAATTGAATCCTGTAATTTGTCGCAGCTGCTCTCTATAAACTTTAAAAAATCACATATTACAGCGACCACTTTTACTCGTTAATTTGTTTTTGAACCAATACAGCTTCTGCAAAATGTTGGTTAATAGATCAGCTTACAGCAGCGTCACAGCATTACCCACATTACTTGGAGATGATGATGGCTTCACAACATAAATATGCTTTGTCTTTGAAGTTGTGAAGTTTTTTTCACCTGACATCTGAGATCTTCCTTGACAACGCAGGTCCTCCCAATATTATTTGAAAACGCAGGCCCGTATTTTACATGAAATCTGAATAAAAGAATAACTAAAAGAAAACGTTGGTTTAATACACAACTTCAGGCATATAAAGACATTGGTATCTAATCATTAAAAAAAATCACACTATCGACCTCTGAGCCGATTCTTTTTTCCATTTACATACAATTACAAAATAATATATATCAATCCGGTTTCATCAGCGTTGAACGCTCTAATACTACCCTACTAAAACGAGAGAGAGCATCCTGATTTGGATCACGTTAATGAAATAAGTAACGACGCAACAAACTGAGAAGAATGTGGAGAATGAAGCCGCGAGCATGGCTGGTCCAGCATTGGAATAGTTAGCATTTCAGAAGGTCCTTCAGATTCTCCACAATAAACGCTATCTTCAGTCCCATGTTGCGTGTACTTCCAGATGACAACGCCTGAACCAACACCTGGACTGTCAGTTCTGAAACGGATTGCCATCCAGCTGCCAGTGGGCATGCCGCGATTCCGGTGATTTACATTTACAAGTTTTCGGCGCTCTGAGCTAACAGAAGATTACACATTAGAACTAACTCAAATCTCCTCGTTTTTATTACATTGTCTACAAACAAATACACAATCTTTTAATTTAAAATTCCAACAAGAAAAAATCCTAGCTAATAGCACTCACTTACACCTGTTGTAACACACCCACTTTCAGTAATAACTAATTATTTAGGAAATCGAACTCTTTAGTAACCGGACATTAACACACAGAAATAAATTTCACCCTGTCAGGCCACAACATGTGGACAATTTTCCACATTGCTGGCCAAGTCCGATGCTCCTGCATCATACTCCTTGTAGATAGTGAGGGCATTTGTATGATTTTTCACAAAGTTATGGATATGTCTTGCATCCTCAATAATGCTTCCAATCCAAAGCACATTAGAAGCAATGGATTTCAGTGCTAAGTTCAATGAATGGACAATGCAAGGTGTCCAAAATACTTGTGGATATTTAGCTTCCACAATCATGCCAGCAGCCTTGCAAACAGGTGCATTATCTGTAATGATTTGTACACAAGAATCAACACCTACATCTTCAATATCTTTAATAAATAACTCACCAATAAATTGTGCATCATTGTATTCGCCAAGTGTATCCACTGCTTTCATGAAAACTAGACCACTCAAGGAAGACACCATGAAGTTGATGATTGGGTGTCGTGTTGGATCTGTCCATCCATCAGAAACAATGCTAACCCCAAATGTTGGCCATGATGCTACAATAGGCTCAAGCATTTTTTGCACCTCTTTTTTTGCCTTCGTCAACAATGTGGTTCTCAGCTTTCTGACCTATGAGACACATACCCTGTTGGAGCCCCTTGAGTTAGAGCTCGGCACATCTCAATAAATAGAGGTGAACGTGCAACAATAAATGATATGAAGTTTCGATAGAAGAAGAAGGCAACGGTGAGATCAAGCTCTTCCCATCTCTCTTTTTAGAAAATCTTGTCCATTGGACCAAGTGCTCTTCTTTTTGATGCTTGTCCCGCAATAGAAGTAGAACTCTCAAATGGAAATTTGGTGGTGGCTTTCCTCAAAAATGGAAGGGGGTCTTCATTCTTGGGTTTTTTTTATTTTGAAGCCACATGTTCCATACCAACATTGGCCTCCTTTTCCAATTCTTTTCTCTTTGGTAAAGAAACAACTTTACAAGCTCCAATCCCACAACTAGGCAAAGCCAACAAATGTGATTTCACATGGTAATATGTGCTTTTGAAAGAAATGTGACAAAAGTTGCATTTCCATTGCACATTGCCTCCTCCCTTTCCCTTGGTGCTTGGCCCATCCTCTCTTGTGACATATTTCCACAATGGATATTTATCATTCTCTTTACGTCCTCTTCCCTAAACATTATTTGCAGTAGACTCTGTTGATATTGGGGGAGGAGGGGCATCTCTACCCATGTCATTCTTGCCCTTCCTTTGCCCCCTAACTGCTATCTTTGATTGAGCCATGAATACTGTAAAAGAAATGAACAAAGCATGCACAAATTTGTAAACAAAAAATCATATACAAACTGTTGTAAGAAATGCAAAAAAATGGAGGTGAAATGCACTTACCTGGTGATTGATTCTCCTTGCTGAATACTCTACTCCCTTAACTCCTTGCTGCAAACCCTTCTCCACTTGCCAACAGCTCACAAAGCACTTGCCAAATGAAAATATGTGTGGATGTAATGAGCAAATACGCCCTTTTCATACCCGCGTAGGTCACTTTTTTAGCCTAGCGAGTCCTGGAAAATAGGTCACGATTCCCAAAATCGTGACACGCTGCCAAAATCATGACACAATTGGATTTGACGTGGAAAAAAAGGATATGACGTGTCTTGGGTTTTGGACACAAATTTGGAGAGAATCGCGTCAGACACGATGGATTCGGGATTCATGGGGCCTATAGGATGAATCCAGTTACTTAGTAATTAAACAAAAAAAATAATGGTTTAGAGAAACCAGGATACTGATAACCATTTATAAATTATTCTCTGTCGTATTGAAACTACTAACAAAACCAACAATTCTTGGCTTGCATGCACTTTATCGTTGAGCATTTGTTAGGTGTAAGCCTAAAAATCGGTTGAAAAAAATTATAATAATTAAACCAAAATAAAAAAATTAATGGTTTAGACAAACAAGGATAGTGATAACCGTTTATAAATTATCCTCTGCCGTATTGAAACTACTAACAAAACCAACAATCCTTCGAGCTGGTATATTTGCTAGAATATTCACAAGGAAGTCAACATATAACATTAGAGATTTATATTGAACCACTTGGGAGTCACCCAAGAAATTGTCACATTAACTTATTATTAGCAAAATCATTTTAATAAATTTGATTAATATAAGTTTGTATATATAATTGTAGTTTAGTGAGGCCATAATTTCGCCCTGAAAATAATGGAATACTTATATGATTCTGTAAAAATCTTGCAAATTTTTTTGGAAATCCTAGTTACAATTATCAAGCTACAAGATTTTTGGTGCTGAAAGGGTTCTTGATGGTGTTGAATCCATTTCCACCATAAAAAGGTGATGCGAACACTACCAATATTGGATTCCTTCAATATTTTTCACCTTGAGAATTTCACGGTCTAGATGAAATTTTGGCCTTGGTAACTATGTCTATATACATATATTAGCCACATTAATAATTATTAAGTATATGATAAATTCTTAATATTAATATTAATATTAAGGTTTTATCTTAGTAAGTATAAGTTAAATATTCTAAAAAGTGAGTAAGTTCTAATTAACATTGAAACATTACATTAAATCATAATATTAAATCCATTATTATAGACTCTAGCATTAAACTTAATATTATAAAAACCTTAATATTAAACCTTATATTATAAATTCACTATTAAATCTCAATATTAACCAATATTATAAACCCTAATGTTAAGCCCAAATATATTAAACTCAATAATAAACTTTAATATTAAACTCGATATTATAAACCCTAATACTAAATTTTCATTTTGTAATGTTGCAATGTGATGTTGAATAAATTGCAATTTAATGTAACATTGCAACAATAATTATCATATTGCAGTAATGCTGGTCACGATGCAACCTTGGATAGATTTTTATATCTTTCCAAAGTCACAATATTAAACAAAATATTATAAACCCTAATATTAAATCCGAGATTATAAACTTTAATAGTAAACCCTCAGCTTGAGCATCAGATTCAATTTTCCAGTCAAATAGTCAGTTGTGTAGGAGCATAGGAGATTAAAGGAAGAAACATCACATTATAGATCAGTGGGACCACAACTCACCACAACAGATATTGAAGGCCGAAACCAATCAGGCCGATAGGCCACCGATTTATACAGAGCACAAGCCATATTCCAGCCACCGCCGGTTTTCGAATACTGACCGTACTCTGTTGTAGCAACAAAGCCATCTCTGTGGACAAACGAACAAGAGGTGATTTGCTATTTCAGGTGGCATTTACAAGGAAGAGAATGATAGCCCTAAGGTCTTGGGAGAACAGCGGAGCGACCACCAATTGATGCATCAGGTTGGGAATCAGCTGCAAACGCCGGAATTAGAAGACTAACATGTCATCAGCCACGCATCATCCGACAGTTCGTGAAGCCGAAACATGTGCCAAATCCCTGTTAGTTGGGGTGTCATTACACAGGAAGGGGGTCGAAAGCCTTGTGCGCTGACCGTAACTCCTGAAGCTGAATTATTGCAAATTTGGAGGGGGCAAAAATTTGAAATTGATCCCTGATTTAATAGCATGGGATCTATAATCGGTTGGAGCAGACTGTCCATTTCTAAGAGGATCGAAACTCCAATCTCCATCTTCGTCTATTGGAAAGGGGAAGAATTTATAATGTCTTTGCCCCAATAGACATCTCCAGCATTTGTTTCTCAAGGAGACCAAGTGTCATATTGGGTTGTAGTTCACTATTTAAATATCAGAAGTGACCATTCGAAGTGTATCTTGTCTCTCAGAAAATAAAAAGCACTATACAATTTTGTGGTGAAATCTCTCAGTAACAAAATTGGAATGAACATTAATTGTCTCTTCAGTAGTAATTTACTGAGAAAATCGAGCTCTCTTTGGGTATTCGTGGTATTCATCTGCACATTGGGATCTTACACACATTTTGTTTGGGAGCAAGGCTAATCTCCAGGTGGATGCTTTGGGATATCGCCTCAGAACAACATATTGAATCCCTTCACAGTAAATATGGAATTAATGGTGAAAACATAGAAGATGTATGGGTGGAAGTGAAGGATGAATTAGTAGATGATAAAGAAGTTTGGAAAATTAAAAGGAAGAAGGAGTGTTGTTCATTCAATAGATTCTTTCCACTACCAGAGGTTGACCATGATGGTAGCTGTCATGGCTTTGCTAGGATTGTGGATGAAGTAGTTGTAGCCATGCGAGCTCATCAATCTTCTATATCATTGGATGAGTTACTAGTCTCCCAATATTTATGGCTCTTACCTAGAGAATAAAAAGCCATCCTTCACAGATCTTGGCTTGATAAATCACTCAAAAGTTGTGTTCTACAATTTAATGAATTAGGATTCCTAAACTTTGCTAACATTGTTAAATGCCACTCTATGCAGTCCTAGATGTAGGTCTCTTATTAGAAAAACACTGTGATATTCGAATATTATTAAAAGGAGGTTGTGATGAAGGCAAGAGGTGAGTGCTTGGATTCGAGAAAGTGAAAAGAGGTAACGATCGACTATAGAAGGGGCTTTAATTATGGGGTTTATGATGATTGGATGATAAAGAGAATTGAATTGTGTGAAAATGGTCTCGAAGAGATACCAGAGAACACTCAAAAATGTCTCGATGACTTAGTGAGAATAGAGTTAGTGAGAATATATGGTGTCTCACACAAAAAAACTTCTTTAGATCAAAATATTAGTTAAAGCAGCAGACCATTCCCGAAAAGAGTCCATATTATTTTGCAACAGAAGCACCAATGGGAAGTGAAAGAAAGAAAGGGAAGAGGGGCTAAGATCTTCACATTTGGCTCTGAATTGCAATAAACAAAATCAAACATAGATCTTCATAAGTTACAAGAATTAGACACATGTCTGTCTAAGGTGGAGCACCAAAACGCAGTTGGGCTCTCAAGCCATCCATGCTTGCATTGATACAACCCAAACGTTGGGAACATCCTTGTGAAGAGGCCAGGCTCACAATTGCTTCTTGTCTCAGTAGGGTCATATCTCTAACATCACCACTACTGCCCTACAACAATGATCTCATGAGAGATATACTAGAACTCATAGTAGAAGCCCTTTAGGGATTGAATAGCATCTTGATTCCTACCTTTCAAAAGCAGTGTAGAATTTTAAAACTCATGGCATAGTTCAACTTTGGCACCTTTATGCTGAATTTGGAATGTGATGATTTGATCTTTTAGTTGATTCAAAAATTTTACACCAGTATTAACCATGTCAAAATAAGCATGCAAAATATTGTGTCTCTATTCTTATAAGGCGATGCTGACATCTGCAAAATACTAAGCTCCAATTTTTTTACCATTTGGAGAAAGGAACCACGGGGATCACCAACTGCTTATGATCTAGTCAAGAAGTTGGTCAGGTAAAACATAAAATTTCTTAGAAGGGTGCTGACTAGGAAGGAGTTGAGAAGGATTGATGGAGGAAGCAAGAACCAAATATGTAGCAAGAATGACATAAAGAGGACAAGACTATTCTTTACCTACAAGGGATCTTGGGCCCTTAACCATTCATATCCAAGTGATAAGGAAGTGACAAGGGAAGATCATAGGGATTCATCCATGGTTGGGTTCACCAGTTTTCAAAAGAGAACCTATGAAGGATTCAAGTAGTCAAGTACAGATGGTGAGAAACAACACCATGTCTTTCATAGAAACTTGCGAGACAAGCCAATGATAATCAGCGAGCTTGGCAAAGTACATGGGGAAAGGAAGTAGGGATTTTGTCCTAATGATGAGGTGGTTGAGTCTATAGATATCCAGGAGAACATTCATAACGAGTATGGGAAATCAAGTATAGATAACAGTCCACCAATATATCCATGTTTGACAATTAGAGAGGGTGGACAACTTATCCCCACATGTGGAGAATTCCAGAAAGAAGACATTTAAGGAGAATCAAATGAGGAGCCAGTAATAATAAACCAACATGATGAGCATGATCATGTGGGGAAGCATGACAAATATACTATGCAGGATGAGCCATTTCTGGAGGGTTATTCAAAGGTTCAAGTTGAAGTTGTGGTCATGGGGCATCTAGTGCAGGCAAATACAGATACATTTAGAAGGCACTCAAATTTCCAGTAGAGGACTTTTGGGAAAGGATCATGCATTTCAAGATAGATCTTATGATGTTGAAGCAAAGAGCCTCGACAATCCAAGACATTGTCTTACAGGAGAATAGTAAAATTGAGGAGCTCATAGGGTTATGTGTCGAATCAACGACCCAGTTGTCTAATGTTGAGGAATCACTCAAGCCCCTCACAAGGCATCAAGAGGAATATAGTGGGGAGTTCTAGAGCAACCCTTTACAAGAGTATATAGATAGAGCTGCAACGCTACACCCCCCCCCCCCCCCCCCCCCCCCACACTATACATTTGGAAGAGTAGGGTAGAGTTCTCCAAATGCATCATGCTGGGTGACAGAGTGGAGCAGCATGAGTTGAGTGTCCAGCAACATCAACATAGTATATTTGTAGGTATTGAACCTTCCAAAGGCATGGATTGGCGATAAATTATGAGTTGGTACTCTATTGATGGGTTGATTCCTAGGTAGACACTCACAACAGAGGGAATATTATAGCTTGGTCCCTTTGGCACGGGCAATGATGGAGGTCTTAGATGGTACCATAACCCACAGGTCCTAGGACTTAGGTGGCATTGGGATCAAGGAGAACCCATTGGGGCCAAGATTGGTCAGAGGATTGTTTGGGATCCAAATGAATCTATCGAGGGAAGGATTGGTCGGAGGATCGTTTGGGATCTAAGTATCGAAGGATACATTCAATATCATGTAGCATGGAGGTATGGAATATCACAGTGGGTTGTTTGGAATCCTTGTATGAATGCTTCTATTGTGGATAACATTGAATTGCTTGAGGGAAAGCAATCTTTGGGCAGGAGGATTTGTTATATTCCATTTCTTGATCTCATCAAAATCAACAGAATCTGTTGATGGTATTTACCGTTGTATTTTCCCATCGTATTAGCCCATGGTATTTGCCTTCGGTTTTCAAGGGAAAATAATAAAATAGGGTCTTTAGAGAGTCCATCAAGCCTATAAAAGGGGATAGAAGCTAAGCATTTGGATCATTCACATTTAGTTATCTTGTTGTGTTTTTTCTTGAGAATTTGGCGTGGCCAGTTCCAGTTTCATCCCAGGGATGAAAACTCCATGGGTGTTATTTCCCCCATGGGTGTTATTTCATCTAGTGGATCCATCTAGGGTCCACAATTGTGCTTCAGTGCATTTGTCTTCTCTTTTGATAAGCAATCGTGCATGCCATTGCAGGGACTTAAAATTGATTGTATGGAGGTGTACTAATTTCTTCATTTATTAATATAAATAAAAGTTGCATTTCCAAATCCCGTTATGTTCAATAATTTGATTAGAATTATTTTAACTAAAACACCTAGATATCACACATCAGTTAATTATTTTGTTGTTCAAAATATTACATTACATGTGAGATATCCAAAATGAGATTCCAAAAGAGAGTAGCATATGTGGCTCTCACGAGGTTGCAACTTAGACATGTGTAACTCCTTACCAAGTTGCAACTTAATAAAATAATATGCTTAATTCCATAACAACCTATAATAATTGTAACAATTTGCGACCTACCGTAACAACCTCCTTAAAAATCTTCAATAGCCAAAAAAAAATATATTTTTATTTTCTTAATTTACTTTCTTTATAAATTATATAACTGTTATAAAAAATAAATAATGTTATGTACATCAAAGAAATTACACATTCCTTTAAATCAAATAATACGTTGCTAAAAATAATTTTCATTTAATCTAAAATTAATTTTGCAAAATATAATAATATTAACTTATTTTTAAAAGTAATTAATGTTAAAAAAATTAAATACCAACATCAATCAATCAACATTAAGTTGCGTTAACATTTGATTTTTTATAAAAATCTAAATGGTCTGTCATGTCGTGAAGAAATAGACAACACACCTTCCCGATATCGCGAGGAAATAGACAATACACCTTTGCTTCGGCAAAGCAGAGATTATATTTGAGAGGCACCTTACATTTTAGCCTGAAACGTTCGTAAATTTATAAAAACAGAGTAACGAATGCAGACGTTGGGCAAAGGGATTGCCCATAAATTCAAAGAAAATACAGTCAAAGAATATCGAGGCAAAGTTAGTTTATAAAAGCACAATGTCCTCGGATTTGGCCTGCAGTGCCTGTTAGGACACCAATTCTGCCCATCTTTTCCATCGACGTTGCAAAATCTGAAAAGAACGACGGGCCCTGTAATTCTTCGTTGACATATGCTTTTGCCTCGTTGTTGGTTAGCAGCGCAGCATCGGAATGAAAGAGGCCTCTATTCTTCTTTACATTCACGTAATAATTGGTGTCAAATGTTCGAAAGCTACCCGGATCCATTTCTACTATCGTCTTACTGTCCCCAGGCTTGCATTTTATCTTCAATTGAGCAGCATAATATTTGTCTAGGGATGGATCCGTATCCCCTTTTCCTGTAAAATTGTAAAGCCTGCTGCTAAAGGAGCTGCAGTGGGAGGTCCCAATAGTGTGGGCACCTGTGCGACGTATTGTTATATATAAGTCAATGCCAATAATAACCAAATGAGAAGGGAATAAAGGTGAGTATCGATAAAATTATTGGATTAATTACCTGATAACACAACAAGGTCCTTCACATCAAGACCATTGCTCAATGCTAGCAAACATTGATGTGAGCTGCGAGAAATTCGCAAATGGTGGAGGAAGTTTAATGAGACCTTCGTTCGCGATAGACACCAGTCCATCTCTGCGCCCTGTTGGAACGTTCCAAAATGGTCCACCCAACTAATATTTTGAATTACAAATATAAACCATATTAGTGGCTGCCGAAGAAATATGATAATTGAAGAGGAAGGGAAATGTAAGGCATGCATTATGACTAAACAGGAGCGTTACCATATGGACAGCATCCCGTGCAACGAGTGCAAGAATATCAGCGCATGACACCACTCCGGGGCACACCTTCTCCACTGCAGCTTTGGCTGCGTCGATGACTTGAAATCCTCTGAGAGTCACATTCGGAATCGAATCCTTTTCCGCTTTCGATGAATTCGTTGAATTCAAGAGCACCGATCCATCGCAACCCTTCATCCAGTTAAACATATCTATTTACTAATCCAAGAAAAGCCATAAATACTATTCTTGTTCAATGCATTATTATTGTACTTAAATATATAGCAGATGAAAGCTGAAAGATACTCACTCTGACGAAGCAGTCATGAAAGTGCATTCTGAGAAGAGGAGCCGCCAGAGTTGGGGCTTTGGAAATGTACTGTCCAGCTACACTCTCTACTGTGTTATAAACTGCGGGGCAAGTCTTGTCATAGAAGTTCAGCGCGAGTCCTCCACCTGCATCCGAAAATACACAGGAGAATAAAAGAAGACTAGCAAGTGCGGCAATCAGATATCTAACTGTAGATATCTTCATGATATTCCCAAATGAAGAATTCTATGCAAAATGGAATTCTATTATATTCCTATGACATAGGCTTGGTAACAAAGCTATTTATATATTGAGTAGTTGCGTGGAGTTGCGTGTTGATCTAATAAACGCAGACAAAAGATGAGATAAGGAACCCTTACAATTGGAGTTGGTTGATATGCCAAAGCCATCGTAGCTGGTATTCTTGTGAACCATTTCGCGAGGCATACTTCATATTAATTGTTTATAAATCTAATTGACATGTTCACAAGCGTCGCATTGTTTATATGGCGTTTTATCTTCATACACGCTCTCGATCATTGAGCTATCTTATCCTTTTCTGATTTTCGTTAGCTGGCACATTGACACCGGCTGCGTCTTCCCTCAACGACTCAAATAAATTTCCCTAACTCGTAAAGTAACATAGCATATACAAGAATTCTATTTTAGTTTATAGATAAGGAGTAGTCTAGAAGCGATCGAGGCTCTGCGCTCTAGGGTTTGTGCAGTTGCAGCAACCGCAGACTGTCACAGATTGCCGCATCCCTGCATCTTCTGACGGACTCAGGCACCTTTCTTCACAGGTTAGTGGAATTCTTCCCCATGGAGCCCCAGCGGGGGAGGGCGATGAACCTCCCCCACAAAACAACAATGAGCAGCTACCAAATTAGGAGGAAACGGAAACTGCAAATCAGTAAGAGGACAATGAGGATCCAAATAGTGAACAGACAACACAAGACGAAAAGCAGCCATAGATTCGCTCAGCTACATGCAAGCCCATTGCCTCTCTACGCCCAAGGGTAGTTCCCACCGCATCAATGCAAAGATAGAGTACATGAAAGATTATGCGTTAATCGGGAAGTTCATTGGCTTATGGCCGACTGAAAGAGCTTTAAGAAGCTGGATAACTGCGAAATGGCACCCCAAAGGACACATAACCCTGCAGTTAGGTCCAAAAGGATTTTTCACTACCATCTTCAATTGCCTGGAAGACAAAAACAGGGTCCTGGATGGAGGGCCTTATTTCTTCAATGCAGCAAGTCTGTTTCTCAGAGGTTGGGTGGAACGCTTCAACCCGGACAAGGAGGATCTTAGTTGGGCCCCGGTTTGGATCTGCTTATATTTGCTGCCGGCAGAATATTGGGAGGAAGACTCCCTGCAGGCGATTGGTAATACTCTGGGCGAGTTTTTCAAGATAGCAGAGGAGATGAAATCCTGCAGATATACCTCTTTTGCTCGCATATGTGTCTACATGAACCTCAATCGGGCTCTCCCTGACGCGGTAAGCATATCTCACTATGATATTGAATGGGTCGAGTCGATTGATTATGAACATGTGCCATTTAGATGTCGAAGATGTCATGCCCTAGGGAATTTATTCAGAGACTGTCCGTTAGCGCAAAAACCCTCTCCTGCCTCTGGTCTGGAAACCTTGGAGGTAGATGGCTTCATCAAAGTAACAAATCGTCGAAAATCCCACAAGAAACAAGCTTCGAAAGCCAAAGTACGGCAATCTGGCCCTTCTATGCCTTCAACAAGCAATAGTTTTGGTGGTCTGACTAATCAGATGGACCCGCATGTGGATTCTCTTGCACGAACAGAGCTAGAGTCAATGAAAATCATCCAAACAAAGCAGGCAAATCCCACTTTGCCTATTACAGACATGCTAGGTAAGGAAATTTCTACATCAGACAAGCAAAAAGAAACATTCTGGAACACTCAAGTTATACCAATGGAGATACCACACTCGATTGCCAATCAAGAAGAGGAACCGATTGAAGGATCAAATCATCCACAGTTTATGGAGGAAGAAACAGAAGTTATAGATATTGGGGATCTAGACATCACAGGTCTGGAAAAAGCATGTACAACAAACAACTTTGACAATATTACAGCAGGACAACTTAAGAACCTGGAAGAAGTCCTTTCTAGGGCGCAGAGGCAAAAAGCTCTAGGCACAGAGTGGAGGCCACTGGGATGGCAGACTCATAGCCAAAGATATCAAAAAAAGAGGAAGGAAAACAGATCTACAAAGAACAATCACAGTAGGACAGATTCTAGTGGATTCCGGCAGGTATTCCAAGTTAACCAAGTAATACAGTACTGAAAAAAATCCTTCCCAATGAAATTAATCTCTTGGAATATAAGAGGGCTTAACGGCCCTAGGAAAACTCGAATTCTCAAAAACATGATAAAGAAAGAAAAACCTCATGTCCTGTTCTTGCAAGAAACCAAATCCAGCTCTATTACAGTAGATAGATTAGCTACCAAAATATGGCCTGGGAGCCTCAATATGGCGGTGGACGCTAATGGTGCCTCTGGAGGCCTAGCAATAATATGGGATTCAAGAGTTATCAGGCTCGACAATTTCCATGCACACAGGAATTTTCTACAAGCTATCTTTCATATAATAGGCACAAATATCCATGGGTTGCTAACAAATGTTTATTTTCCACAGGAAACTTCTCTTAAAGCTGGAATTCTAAATTCTCTCTCTAGAATTAACAACATCAGATCGCTCCCTCTTTGGATTTCTGTGGGTGATTTCAACATGATCACAAAAATAGAAGAAAAGAGAGGAGGAAGAAGCAGAGGAATACAGGAAAGAACAATTCTTAAGGACTTCATTCAACATAACTAGCTCATTGATCTGCCTTTCAACAATCGTGTATTCACCTGGAATAACAGAAGAACTAGGAACGAGCAAATAGCTTCTCAGCTGGATAGGTTCTTACTCTTGGACAATGCCATTCATCTAGGGGGAGACTTCGTTGCCTCTATCTTGCCCTTCTCCGGTTCTGATCACTGGCCCATTTCTCTCCAATGGTCTCGTCTGGGGAACAAGCTTCGCAGACCT
This sequence comes from Pinus taeda, assembly GCA_000404065.3. Classification (NCBI taxonomy): domain Eukaryota; kingdom Viridiplantae; phylum Streptophyta; class Pinopsida; order Pinales; family Pinaceae; genus Pinus; species Pinus taeda. The sequence goes on along the minus strand of APFE031425736.1, from coordinate 135,295 downwards.
TTTCGTTTTGAGGCCTTCTGGCTGCCTCATCTGGACTTCCAAACATTAGTCAACACAGAATGGAACAACTTCTCTCCTCCTCCAGGGTTAAAAATGTTCCAATTCTAGCAAAAGCTCAAGCACTTAAAATCCAAGATCAAGCATTGGAATCATACATCTTTTGGCAACATTTTTCAAGGTAAAGAGGCCCTCGAGCAAGATATGAAGCAGCTACAGCAGAAGCTTATCATCAGTGGCCGATAAGAGGAACTTTCAGAACAGGAAAAAATTCTTGAAATGCAACTTGCTGAAAAGGATAAACAGGAAGAAACATTATGGAGGCAAAAATCAAGAGTCTGGTGGCTCAAGGATGGAGAGAAAAACACTAAATTCTTTCACAGCACTACAATCCAACGCAGGATGCATAACAATATAACACATATTCAAAATGAGCAAGGAATTAAGGTGGAAAAGCACGAGGAAATTGAAAGTACTCTAGTAAACTACTTCAAGCAGATGCATCGGGAGCCAAATGGCGATAGAACTCAGGCTATTGAGGAAATTACCCGAAATATCCCCAAACTTATTTCAGAAGAGCATAACCAAATGCTTCTCAAGCCTGTTGATATTCAAGAAGTGGAACATGCAGTGCGTCAACTGAAAGTAGGCAAAGCCCCAGGCCCGGATGGCTTTACCTCTAATTTCTTCCATAGCTTCTGGGAACTCATCAAGATGGAAGTTTGGCAGGTGGCGGAGGAATCTCGATCCTTGAGATGGATGTTTCCGGGAGTGAATGCTACTTTCATAGCCCTAGTTCCTAAGGTGGATCATCCAAGCACACCTGATAAGTACAGACCGATAGCTCTATGCAATATAATCTACAAAATTGTATCTAAAATTATAGCATCTCGGCTCAAACGTCTACTTCCTTTAATCATCTCGCCTGAGCAATCGGGATATGTGGAAAGGAGGCAAATCACGGACGGGATCATTCTGACTCATGAAATAATTCACGCTCTGAAGATCTATGCTCCTCAAACTGGATCTGTCAAAGGCTTTTGATAGTCTTAGTTGGGTGTACATTGAAAAGGTGTTAATGGCTTTTGGCTTGGCTGCTCCCTGGGTATGATGGATCATGAGCCTCATCTCATCCTCTTTTTTCTCTGTCCTTATCAATGGCATACCATCCTACCTTTCATCCTACTCGGGGCATCAGGCAAGGAGACCCCCTTTCCCCCTTTCTGTTTGTTATAATGGTCGAAGGTTTAGGTCGTAGTATCAGGTCCGCTCAGCAATCTATGCATCTCAGAGGCCTTTCCTTCCACAATTCCCCTGCTTTCACCCACCAGCAATTTGTAGATGATAACATGCTTTTCGGGCATACCTCAGTCCAGGAAGCACGCTTCAAAGCCCTCTTGTCTAATTTCTCGGATGCCTCGGGTGCTTCTATTAATAAATCCAAATCTCAAATCTTCTTCTTTCATACCCCCCCTGCAATAAAATCTGCCATTATCCGTATTCTGGGCTTTTCTTCAGCTAGCCTCCCTTCTGCTTATCTAGGTGCTCCTCTGATAGCCTCAGCCCTAAAGCACTGATCCTGGAGAATCCCATTAGAAAAGCTAAAGGCGCGTCTTTCCTCTTGGACCCATAGATCTCTCAACATGGCTAGCCGACTTGTCCTCATAAAAGTTGTTCTTCAAGCTATGCCCTTATACCTTTTCTCCATCCTTGCTGCGCCTAAATGGGTTCTTAAGGAACTTATCACTCTCCAAAGATCTTTTCTTTGGGGCAGTAATGGCCTCAGATGAAAGTGGGCTCTAGTCAAATGGACTACGACTTGCTTCCAAAAAAAGGAGGAGGTATCGGTTTGCGAGACCCCTCCCACAGCAATGAAGTTATGGGGGCTCGAATATGGTGGAAATGGCTAACTGAACCTCGTACACCTTGGGCCCTGCTATGGACAGCGAAATATGCCCGAAATTGTCCAATGGAGGAACTAATTAGACTATCAGAGCTTAGCCCAGGCTCAATCATGTGGAATTCAGCCAAGCAACATAAGAATCTCATTCAACAGCATTATAGCTTTTGGGAAGTAAAGAATGGTAGTAGTGCAAGGTTCTGGGAAGACTCTTGGCAGCAGATGCCCGCCCTCAAATACCAACTCCCTCTCAATCCTAATCTGGTACAAGATATGAACCCCTTTTATACAGTGGGAAACTTCTGGGGAACCTCATCAAATTATGAGTACAGAGAATGGCTCCCAGCCTCTCAAATCTTGAGACAGGAGCAGGAGCAAATCCAACAAATCCTGGACAAAGAATTAATGAAAAGGGAAATTCAACACTCTGGGGAAAAGGACATCCTCAGATGGGGATATGAAGAAAAAGGAACCTTTTCAATGAGAGAAGCCTACAATATCCTTATAAAGGATCACATGGTGTTAGATCCGATATGGAGCAAAATATGGGACCCCTCCATATGGCCGAAGGTGTCCACCTTTCTTTGGCTCCTCTGTCACAACAAGATTCTTACATGGGACAATCTAAGAAAAAGAAATTTCCATGGGCCCTCCCTCTGTCCTAACTGCAAACAGAATGAGGAAACCATAATGCATCTGATGCACCACTACCCATTGGCACAAAAGACCTGGCAAAAGATTAGTTTTCACTGCCAAAAGAATAGTAGATCCAATGAAGATATTAGGGCTACTATGCGCAACTGGGACCACAACCCATATCAAAGTAAAATCCTAAATTTCCTCTGGAAGCTCATCCCAGGCTTTGTCTTATGGGCTATTTGGAAGGAGAGAAATGGTAGAATATTCAAGGATCACACCAAATCGCTGAAAGATATCTAGAAAATTCTCCACCAAAATATTGAAGAAACCATTTCCTCAAAACCTGGTATCAAGAGGATTTCCCAACTACCCCCCAAGAACAATCAATCTGGAATAATTGGAATTTCCAAAGGAAGCAAGATAAGCTAATCATAGGAACAAGGTAGCCAAAGAACCATCTGCCCACGAAATGGCTTCCTCCCCCCGAGAATCTGTTCCAGCTAAACTTTGATGGGGCCTCAAAAGGCAACCAAGGGAATTCAGGCTTTGGTGGAATTTTTAGAGATCATAAGGGAGCTCCTATCCTAACCTTCCTTGGATCAAGAGGATGGGATACCAATAACACAACTGAATTGGAGGGTGTATGGCAAGGGCTACTCTTGGCTCAAGATAAGGGCCTCTTTCCTCTGATAATAGAGGGAGACTCTCAAATCATTATCAAAATGGTTTCTAGAATCCTTCAAGGATCCCTAGCCTGTAAAGTCAGCAACAGTTGGAGAATGGAAAACAGGCTACGATCTATTGAACGTTGGTTTTCTTCCCACAGGGCAGTCACTCTAAAACACATCCGCCGAGAAGGGAATAAAGTTGCAGATTTATTAGCTAATATGGGAGTTGACTGTGGGATGCATCTACATGTTGGATCAATCTCACGCCTAGCCTCTGCTTCTCAATTCCTGGACTTCAATAATCTAGTGCAGAAGGAAATGCCACAGGTGGATGAAGTTTCCCTGGATGCGGGTGTCATTTGGGCATTAATTGTCCCTCATGCAAATTAACGACCTCAGGTACCGCCACCTTCAGAGTAGCGTGGCCTCCCAGATCTCTATCTCTCGCAGCAGGAATGAAATAATGAGGGAAGGACACTACAGGATTTTCGCATTTAAGAAGGACGCGCGCTAACACAACCCGGTGATGGTTATAATCATGCCGACCTCCTGTGCTCAATTCACCTCCAGCGTTCAGTCTTCCGGCTCCAGGCTTTGGTTTAAGGTGTGTTGTGATGCTAAGCAAAGGCTTGCTATCAGAAGCAAGTTCCAGGTAAGCTCTGGTTCTCTTTGGCAGTGTTTCGAATGCGCCAACGCTCTCCACAGAGGAATTAGATTGGTGATTCGGGGTAAGTTGTCTGAGGCTTTTGTTTTTCGATTTGAATGTGTTGTTTCTCCGTCTCTTGTCTTCTTTGGTTGTGTTCCCTGGTCTCTGGTTCAATTCGGCCACTCCCCTGCTCCTAGCCCTAGTCTCTTTGGTTTCTCAGTGTCCTCCCCTTCGCTTGTCAAAATGAAACGCCAAATCAGGCGAAACCACTCTGGGGGATGCCAAGGCAGCGGCAAGCAGCCTTCTATCATCCATTTGGTAGACCCTACTCATTCGTCCATTAACCTTACCTCCTCTTAAGAGGATTTTCCACCATCGAGCCCTGGTCGTAAGCCTGTTCCTAACAGTGCTTTCCAAACAACGCATTTCAAATTTCAAAGTAACTTGAATAGGCCATTGATTACTGCTCACATTACTATTATCCTCTCGGAAGAAGAAAATCAAATCCCCCCTCTGTCTTGCATTGCGCCCAATCCTTCTCACAGCAGTGAGCACTCCATGGATGAGGGAGATCAGGAAATTCAGCAAGTGGGCGAGCTTGGTCAGGAGAACATTCAGCCAATAAGCATCCCTCCTCTGGATGACATTGGCCCAATTGATGTGGAAAGGGATATAGGCACCACCAGTCTTGGCCAGGCGAACCCTTTCAATGCGACGGATGGTAATGCGAATCTTAGAATTGGCAGCGCGTGTCGGGATGTTGAGAAGACTCATGGGGAGGACGTGGAAGCCGATTGAAACCTGTGATCGCACTTCTCCTTTTGGTCCCTGGTTTTTGCTCAGATGGCTACCTCCAGGCTTTTTGCTCTTAGTCCGGCTCGGCTTTGTCAGTCTCAGGTTTTGGCTTCCCTCTGAGGAAGTGTTCGTCCTCTTACCGGATGTCTGCACAGAAACTCTGCTTATCTATTTCCGATGTATCTCTCTTCTTTCTATCAGTCTATGTCTGGGTCTAATGTCAGTTTGTTAGCACTTTGTAACTGTTATCCCTAGTTTCTTTTTGTAATGCGGCAGTTCTGCAACATTGATGGCTCTCAGGCTCTGACCCCTGTAGCCTCAACTCCATGTAAAATTATTTTGATTTACAGTTAATAGAATTTAGTCATTGCAGAGAAAAAAAAAAAACATAGCATATACAAGCGACAAACCATCCATGCATACATTGTCGGATCATATTGTTTGGATTTGTCAATCTAACAGTATCTTGCGCCTTCCATCGCATCATTACAATTAGTTAGGTTTATATTTACATTTATATTTATTAGAGCAGTTCTTCAATTTGGATGAGAGAATTTTAAAAATCTTAAGTATTTGAGTAATATTTTTGATAAAGAAAATCAATTCAGCGCCATCAAAAATTTCAAACACCTAAAATCTTCAAGTTTCACAGCTATAACTTGAATTTACAAAAAAATCTACCAAATTTTATCAAAATCTGGGGCAAATTTATACTAGCTATTGCCCCAAAAGGTGCAAAGAGAGGCCCATAGAAATGTTGATTGAAATAATTGTATTTTGGTTTAAAATAATAAATGTTATAATAATACAATCATTCAAACTAAACTTAATCAATAAATTGCCCAAAATAAAATAAATCCTTAATCAAAATTATACAAATTATTATTCTTCGTTTCTCTCGATTATTTATATAATAAAATCCATTCAATCATTCAAAATAAGTCAAATCAATAAATTTCCCAAATTAAATCCCAACTAATCAAAATTATTTGGAAATATATATGTATAACCCAATAAAAAAATTATATTTATATGTTACAAAAAAAATTAATTAAAAATTCTAATTGATTTAAATAAATCCGAAACCACTGAAATTGAAAATTACTATTTATGATTAAGCGGTGGAAATGTTAACATAATAGGAACACATTTTTTTCACCCAAATTAAAATTATTTTTTAATAATAAATCAAACATTGGAAATATCAACATGATAGAATTTCAACACAGGGAAAAGAACTTGCTAAACAGTGGAAGATTTTATTTATAATTTATAATATTTAGCTATTCAAAGTGATATATCAAATTAATTTTTTATATTAATATTTATAAAATTATATAATTAAACCTAAAAAATTAATGGTTCTTTAAGTCATGTGACACATTGGACTGGGATTCGACAATAAGGGGTTGAGCATAGGATATCGACATGTTGACCTTCCGAACAGGACATGCCACATGTTGACCTCATAACAAACATGATATATATTATATATATATTATATATATATAATATATATATATATTATATTATAATTCTTATTCATGATACAAATTCGTTTATTTCAAACTAGATCTTCGTTTAGATGTACGTTTTACTATTTACAAAGTAAGTTAGTAACATTATACATAGTGATAGTGCATACAAAAATCAAATACAATTGTAATTTGTGACATGTCACATAAATGATAAATGATAAATTCTGAATTCATAATACATATTCAATTCATCAATGATCCAATAGGAGAAACACAAGATAGTAAGATAAAGATACTGACAGCTGTAGTTTTTTCATTATGTCATCAAAATCAAAATGTGTTACATAGGTAGTGCAATGCGAATGGAAAATAGAAATAGAAAATACAAAACAACTACAAGTATACAAGCCTTAAGGCAGTAGGTAGCTCATGACTCATGAATCATCAATCCCCATAGTCATCATCAAAATCGGCATCCCTCTCCTCGTCATCATGTCACCACTACTCTTTTCTGCCGCATCCTCCTCCCCTATATCCAAAGTCATCTTTGTATCAATTGGTGTGGAGAATGACCCCTCTACAGTATCACCATAATCAAATATGATAGGCTCTAGCACTGGATCATTGAGATCCATGTTGGTCAATGCCAACTCAACACTCTTGTCCAGACCCATATCATCAAGAAAGACATCCCACATATTTGTCTTTCCCTTCAACCACTCTTCTCTCTACCTGTAAATAAGAAGAAAGTTGGTTTGCACATACACCATCTTTGCCCTGGACTGCTCATGCCTACTCTTCTTAACAATATACAAATTCCCATATGTGCTCCAATCCCTCTTGCAACAAGAGGATGAAGTCACGTGAGAGAGGAGCCTCATGGATAACTGCTGTAGAGGAGGGCTTGTTTCCCTATGATTTTCCCACCAAGGATAGGGCTTCTTAGCTACCCTGTCTCTAATCAAATCATATCCTGCAAATCGACCAGTGCTAGTGGAAAACTCTACAAAGGAATCCTCCACCTCATCAAGCAATGCTCTATCCTGAAAAACCTAACTGAATGCATATTTCCTCCCCTATGAGATATCCCCATCCACGTGAGGAGGGAATCTACGGGAAGGTCCACCATTTAGCCACTCATGGCTGTAGTATTTTGGGTTCAATGAGTGAGCCAAACAATGTAAATGTATGTAATTCTTGTCCCATATGCTGACAAGAATATCCTGTATACTGGTGAAGAAGGTCTCTGAAGATGTCTCATACTCAGGGCACTTACTTTGTAAAACAATGCTCCTCACAGACTCAATCATGGAATCCCATCCCTCATAAACCTCTCCTAGGATGGGCTAGTCTATATCTGCAAATCGAAGCAAAGAAATGATAGGGTCCATGATCTGAATAAGTAGATCTACCCTCTACCACCAAGCATCATCTAGCACTGTTTCCTTCACTCTTTTAGAGGCTACTTGATCTATCATTGTCCAAAAAGACCAAAACTCTAAAATAAGCATGGCCCCAAGAGCAGTCTTGACCTCCCTCAACCTCTTCAACATGATGAATGAAGAGGAAAACTATGTATCCACAATCTTCAACAATGATAGATCATTGTACTCCTTGTAGATAGGGAGGCAATTTGTATGATTTTGTAGAAAGTTATGGATATGACATGCATCCTGAATAATGTTACCAATCCAAAGCACGTCAGAAGCAATGGATTCCATTGTTAAGTTCAATGAATGGACAATGCAAGGTGTCCAAAAAACTTGTGGATATTTAGCTTCCACATTCATGCCAGCAACCTTACAAATAGGTGCATTATCTGTAATTATTTGCACACAAGAATCAACACCTACATCTTCAATAACTTTAATAAACAACTCACCCATATATTGTGCATCCTTGTATTCTCTAAGTGTATCCACTGCTTTCAACAAAAATGGACCATTCAAGGAAGACACCATGAAGTTAATGAGTGGGTGTTGTGCTGGATCTGTCCATCCATCATAAACAATGCTAACCCTAGATGTTGGCCATGATGCTTTAATAGGCTCAAGCATTTTTTGCACCTCTTTTTTTGCCTTCATCAACAATGTGGTTTTAAGCTTCTCCGAACCAGGAAACACATACCCTAATGGAGCCCCTTGAGTTAGAGCTTAGCACATCTCAACAAATAGAGGTGAGCATGCAACATTAAATGATATGAAGTTTTTATAGAAAAAAAGGCAATGGTGAGATAAATCTCTTCCTATTTCTCGTTTTGAAAAATCTTGTCCATTGCACCAATTGAAATTGCCTTTACTTTTGCTACTTGTCCCCCACTACAACTCTCAAATGAGAATTTGTTGTCGTCTTTCCTCAAAAATGGAATGGGGTCATCATTCTTGGTTTTTTTATTTTATTTTGCAGCCACATTTGCCATACCAACATTGGACTCTCTTTCCATTTCTTTCCGCTTTGATAAAGTCACTTTTGTACAAGCTCCAACTCCACAACCTGGTAAAGCCAACAAATGGCCTTTCACACGGAAATATGTGCTCATGAAAGTATTGTGGAAAAAGTTGCATCTCCAATTCACATTGCCTCATCCCTTCACCTTGCTGCTTGGCCTTTGTTCTCTTGTGACATATTTCCACAAGGGATATTTCTCAATGTTACATTGAGGAGGATGTATTCCCTCAACATTACTTGCAATAGAGGAAATACTTGTAGCAGACTCCGATGAAATTGGGGGAGGAGGGGCATCTCCAATCCAGACATTTTTGCCATTCCTTTGCCCCTTCCCTGCTACCCTTGATTGTGCCATGAATACTGTAAAAAAATAAACAAAAAATGCACAAATTTGTAAAAGAAATGCATATGCAAATTGTTGTAATAAAAATGAAAAAAATAGAGAGAAAATGCACTTATCTGTTGGTTGAATCTCCCTGAAAATGCTCCATCAACCTTTTCTCCTTGCTCCAAACCCCTAACAACAAACCAACAACAAAAGAGAGAAGTGAAAGTGAATTAAAACAACAATAACTCGCCTTTTTTATGCCATGCGGGTGACTTTTTCCGAATTCGTGTCTAGAAATCATGACACATCGTGTCTGATTAGGACACGATCCAGATTCGATTGTGTCCCAATCAGACACGTCATGTCATGATTTGGCAGAAATCGTGTTGGATTTGACGGATTCATGATACATCGACCCTTTTCAGTGAATATGGTTTCATAGTTGATAACCATTTATAAATTATTCTCTGTCGTATTGAAACTACTAACAAAACCACTAATCCTTCGAGCTGGTATATGTTCCAAGATATTCCCTAGGAAGTCAACATATAACATTAGCAATGTATATTGAACCACTTGGGAGTCACCCAAGAAATTGTAACATTAACTTATTACTAGCAAAATCATATTAATAAATTTGATTAATATAAGTTTGTATATATAGATTTAGTCTATTGACGCCACAATTTTGCCTTGAAAATAATGGAATTCTGACATAATTTTGTAAAAGTCTAGCTGTTTTTTTTGGAAATTCTGGTTACAGCTATCAATCTTCAATATTTTTGGTTCTTTAAGAGTTCTTGATGGTGTTGAATACATTTCTACCATAAAAAGACAATGCAAACATTACCACTATTGGATTCCTTTATTTTTTTTCACCAAATTCCGGTGAGAATTTCACGGTCTAGACGAAATTGTGGCCTCGGTAAATGACGCCCATATACATATATTAGCAACAATAATAATTATTAAGTTTATGGTAAATGTTTAATATTACTATTAAGGTTTTAATCTTAGTAAGTATAAATTAAATATTCTATAAAGTGAGTAAGTTCTAATTCACATTGAAACTTTACATTAAATCCATTATTATAGACCCTAACATTAAACTTAATATTATAGACCTTAATATTATAAAACCCATTATCATAAACCCTAATATTAAACCAATATTATAAACCCTAATTTTAACCCCAAATATTATAAACCCTTATATGAAACCCAATAATAAACCCTAATATTAAACTTGATATTATAAACCCTAATATGAAACCCTCATTTTGTAATTTTGCAATGTGATGTTGAATAAATTGCAATTTAATGTAACATTGCTACAATAATTGTCATATTGCATTAGTGCTTGTCACAATGCAACCTTGGACAAATTTTTGTATCTTTCCAACGTCACAATATTAAACCCTGATATTAAAGAAAATAGTATAAACCCTAATATTAAATCTCACATTATAAACCCTAATAGTAAACCCTTATTTTGTAATGTCACACTGTGACGTTGAAAAATTGCAATGCATTGTAATATTGCGAGAATGTTTGTCATAATGCGATGTTGGATAGATTTGTGTACCATTCTGACATCACAATGTTAAATTCTAATGGTAAATGTAATGAACCATCTAAAATTATTGGCGAAATAGCAACTCATTCCACTAACAGACCTAAACAAAATACCAAGAAGCATTACCATATCCTAAATCAACACTTATAAAAAATAATAAGGCACAACAAAATTGGTAGGACAATACTCAAATTTCAATATTATGTAATAAATGAAAATTAACAAGGTACCCTTGCTATATATAAAAGGATCCTCCTTATATAAATATGGTGAAGCATAGAACACAAGAGTTTTGGACAAGTGTGCCATGTTCAACAACAACCATCACATGTGTGAAGATTTGATCAACAATAGGATTTAGGACTAGGATGCTCCTCCAACTAACTTTGTGATGGGAAGAACAGATCATCTCAAAGCGTAACAAAATCCCAATAAACGTGACATAATTCCCATACTTGTAATTTTTCTTTTCTTGATCTAGTCAAAATGGACGAAATTTGTCCATGGTATTTACTCTGGTATTTTCCCATTATATCAGCCCATGGCATTTGCCTTCTGTTTTCGAGGGAAAATAATAAAATAAGGTCTTTAGAGAGTCCATTAAGCCTATAAAATGGGATAAAAGCTAAGCATTTAGATCATTCAGGTTTATCTATCTTATTGTATTTTTCTTGAGAACTTGGCATGGCCAATGCCAGTTTGATCCTGGATATGAAAAGCTCGTGGGTGTTGTTTCGTCTGGTGGATCCATCCAGGGTCCACAATTGTGCTTCAATGCATTTGTCTTCTCTTTTGATAAGAAGTCATGAATGCCATTACAGGCGCTTGAAATTTATTGTATGGGCATGTACCAATTTCTTCATTTATTAATATAAATAAAGGTTACATTTCCAGATCCCAATGTGTTCAGTGTTTTGATTTGAATTATTTTTAACTAAAAGACCTAGATGTGCCGGATCGGTTGATTATTTCATTGCTCGGGATATTACAATGGTATCAGAGTTGCGTATCCTACCAGCCTGAGGGTTTTTATGAAGGGAATTTCAGTGGGATTTATTCTCACCCTAGCTGACATTTCCATATTCAGTGGTATTTAATAGCACCATAGTTGGTATATTTTGGAAGTTTTCCATTGCAAGTTGAAGGATAGGATCTTGATCTACAGTGAGGAAATTAAAAAAAACAAAAAAAACAAAACAAAATAAAACTGCATGGTTGCATTAGTTACAAGCCTATACCCAAAGGTCAACTACGAATTTCAATAATACCACAAATCTCTGCATCAAGACAAGTCGCAACAAGAAACAAGAGACTAGGTGGTGATCACAGTTGATTTGGGCTTCTGGTAGTGTTGGGTGGTCGATCCACTAACTTGCAAATGTGAAGGTGTCATATAGACAACACATGAGGGTACAAGGGCCAAACGACCAAGTGCACAACAACTTGAGCCTCAAATTCAATTTTCTAGTCAAACAGTTGGTCGTGTAGGAGCATAGGAGATTGAAGGAAGTAAGCATCATGTTATAGATTAGTGGGACCACAACCCACAACAACAAAGATTCAAGGTCGAAGCCACTTAGGCCGACAGGCCACCGACTTATATAGAGCACATGCCACATTCCAACCACTACCATATTTCAAATATGAACCATACTCTATTGCAGCAATGAAGCCACATCTTTGGAGAGAGGAACGAGAGTTGATTTGTTGTTTCACAGTGGAAATTACAAGGAAGAGAATGGTAGCCCTAAGGTCTTGGGAGAAGATCCGAGCAAACACCAATTGATGCATCAGGCTGGGAATTAGCTACAAACACCGGAATAAGAAGATTAACATGTCATCAACCATGCACCATCCAATAGTTCGTGAGGCTGCAACGTGCGTTGAATCCATGTTAAGCAGAGTGTCATTACACCAGGAAGGGGTTCGAAAGGCTTGTGCACTAATCGTAACTCCTGAAGTTGAATTATTACAAATCTGTAGGGGCCAAACATTTTAAATTGATCCCTGATTTAATATCCTGGGATCTATAATCGGTTGGAGAAAACTGTCCATTTCTAAGGGGATTGAAACTCCAATCTCCATCTCTGTCTATCGGAAAGGGGAAGAATTTATAATGTTTTTCCCCCAATAAACATCTCCAGCATTTGTTTCTTAGGGAGGTCAAATGTCATATTGGGTTGTAGCTCACTATTTAAATATCATAAATGACCATTCAGAGTGTACCTTGTCTCTCAGAGATTAAAAGGACGTGTACAATTATGTGGTGAAATCCCTTAGTAACAAAATCAAAAGGACTATTAATTGTCTCTTCAGTAGTAATTTATTGAGAAAACTAAGCTCTCTTTGGGTATTCATGGTATTCATCTTCAGACTAGGATCTTACATACGTTTTGTTTGGGAGCAAGGCTAATCTCCAGGTGGATGCTTTGGGATATTGCCTCAGAACAACATTTTAAATATCTCTACATATTGAATCACTCTATAGTAAATATGGAATTAATGGTGAAAATATAGAAGAGGTATGGTTGGAAGCAAAGGATGAATTAGTAACTGATAAACAAGTTTGGAAAATTAAAAGAAAGAAGGATTGTTGTCCATTCAATAGATTCTCTCCACTACGAGAGGTTGACCATGATGGTAATTATCATGGCTTTGTTGGGTCTGCGGATGAAGTAGTTGTGACAACACTAGCTCATCAATCTTCTATATCATTGGACGAATTACTAGTCTCCCAAGATTTATGGCTCTTACCTAGAGAATCAAGAGCTATGACTCACAAATATTGACTTGATAAATCACTCAAAATTTGTGTTTTGCAATTTAATGATTTAGGATTTCTAAACTCTACTAACATTGTTAAATTCCTTTCTATGCAGTCCTAGATGTAGGTCGCTTATTAGAAGAACATTGCGATATTCGAATATTTTTATAAGGAAGTTGTGACGAAGTTAAGAGCCGAGTGCTTAGATTCGAGAAAGTGAAAAGAGGGAACGATCGATTATAGAAGGGGCTTTAATTCTAGGATTTATGATGATTGTATTATAAGGAGAATTGATTTGTCGGATGATGGGTCTTGAAGATATCCTGGATAACAAAAAGAAATTTCTTGATGAGCTAGTGAGAATATATGGTCTCTCACACACAAAAACTTCCTTAGACTAAAATAATGGTCAAAGTAGCAGAACATTCTTGAAAATAGTCCATATTATTTTGCAACAAAAGCACCCATGGGAAGTGAAGGAAAGAAAGAGAAGAGGGGCTAAGCTCTTCACACTTGGATCTGAATCACAACAAATAAAGTTAGACATAGATCTTCATAATTTGGAGGAATTAGACACATGTTTTTCAAAGGTGGGGCAACCAGGAAGGAATAAAATCAGATGGGCTCTCAAGCCATCCATGCTTGCATTGATACAACCCAAACTTTGGGAACATTATGTGAAGAGGTCAGGCTCACAATTTCTTCTTGTCTTAGTAGGATCATAACTCTAACATCACCATTACTTCCCTACAAAAATGATCTAATGAGATTGTTGTAGCAGCTACAACGACCCTCCAAAAATTTTGCCTTAGCTTCATTTTAGAGCCTCCCTACCAACCATCCTTAGCAGAATGTCTTGCACTGTCAAGTACATAGGGTTTAGCTGATTTTCAGTGCTTCACTCCCTTCACAGGATGTCATCCTAGACTTAGGTTATTTGCTGGTTGAGTAGTTCCCGTAGAAAATTGCGCAATTTTGGAGGGGAACCAACCTTCCCTCTAGAAATTGTGCAAATCTGTTGGGCTACCTGCTGACCTCCAAGTTGCACAGAATAGTCAGACAAGCGTCCCACAAAAAATTGTGCAATTTGGCCCGACACTGGGCCTCAACCAAGAAATTGCCCAATTTTGGGAGACAGTCACTTGTTGACCCTAGAAATTGTACAATCCATCAAGGACAACCAACCGAGCTCCGCCCAGAAACTGCACAATTCCCTCTCCCAAGCTTGCAGGCTGTTGCAAGTGCTTTCGGGTTGATTAGTTCCCTTCGGGACCCAAAAAACCTGATTTTCATGCATGGGCTGCTTTTACCGAAATAGCAAAAAGAAAATTGCAAAAAGAATCCCTAGATTTTATGGATCTATTTTTAGCAACTGGAGGTTACATGCAAAGATATTTTTAGAAACTGCCCTCCAATTGTTGCTTTTTCCTAGATTTGTGACATGCGTGTCATGATCCTCAAACTTATTTATTCGACATTGCAGAGCTCATTCCTCACATTGATGTTGGATTTTTGACATCCCACATCACATCTAGGAGTCGTCGACACCTTCAACTTAGCTTTTTCTGGGTAAGTTTGCTTTACAAGTCTTGTGCAGCTTTTATGTCACCTTTTATAGTTTGGCTTCTGTGAGTACTCTGTACTTGATTTATATGAACACTTGATGTCATTTGCATGCATGTTAGCTTGTATAAGCACCATTTCAGTTTTCATTTGCATCTCCCTGTTGTCACATGCATGACATTATTTTTGCACCGATGATCATCATTGCGGCGACCCGCTTCACTCACATGCATGTCTTCCTTCTTTCTAAATCTTGCATTCATTTTTTACGTTCATGATCATTCACTCTCACTTACAATCAGTTGTGCCATCCATTCAGAACTATAGATGTTTGCAGTCGCCCTTTGGTGGGTTTGGGTAACCTTGACCCGAACCTCGCCTTGCTCGAACAACATTGCACATTTATGAGAGGGAAGGACCTTCCTTACTCCCAAAAAATGAAAAAAATTGGTGAGGCACTATCCTCTGGGCTTTCTCTTTGCATTTCTAAGAGGCAGTGCTATGCTAACCTAGAAAATTGCGCAATGCAGTCCTTGGGCCTGCAGGCTTTGCTATCTGAAAGTGCGCATTGCACAATCTCAGCCCCAGCAGGTCATCCTGGATTGTGCACTGCGCAATTCTAGAAGCCAATTAGCCTCCCCATAGTCTATAATATGCTTTACACAAGTCCGACAGCCAGTCTCTCGGCCTCCCTGTGAAAATTGCGCAATCCTTGCTATCAGTCTCCCGAGTATGTTGCATGTTAGTCCTCAAGTTTTCTTTGGTTTTCAAATGATAGATTGTTTGCCATGAATGTCACCATGTCTCTAGGTATTGCAGGTGTTCGCTTGTCTCTTAGTAGTTTAGGTTTGATGGCCTCCAAGAGAGGAGGGTTAAAGGACACCGTTGAAAGCGCAACTGGAGATGTAGTTGAGCAAGTGTCTATGAGTATGCTGATTTACAAAGACACCAAGTTTCTCATAGACAAAGACATCAAGTTGAAATGGCAGGACATCAACGATACATTCTTAGGAAAATTTGGGGAAGATCTGGAAGACCGCAGGGTCTATGTGAATATTCACAAGTCTGGCTTGTACCAGATTTCATTCAGGTATCTCGCGTTTCCATGCATAGACATGATGCATTGGATCGTATCACACATTGATCTTGAGATGATGGTGTTAAGAAGTGTCAGTGGGACAAATATTGCTACATTCATGGCATAGGACTATCAACAGATGTACCACTTGCTGCAATCGATGATCATAATGGAAGCACCCTGCAACAGACCAAGTACAGTGCAAAATCCATGGATATCTTGAAGAGGTGGGTAAAGGAGCCACCAAAGTTCAGGACAACACCTAACCAGGTTTACAAGACGAAGATACTATGTAAGACATATCATTAATTGGTCATCTTCACATGTCGCTTATACGGCCAAGATACCACGGAGACCTTCCCACAGACTTGGGTGATCGTGTTGGACCAACTGGCCAGTGAAGGCAGACCACGAAACTGGTTTGACATGTTGGCTCACAGGTTGAAGGAATAGGTAGCAGAAGCTCGAAAGCCACCCAAAGGTTAGTGAGCAGAGATATACATGTCTGCATATATTCTGGAGGTAATCTGTGTCCATCAGCATTTCCCAAGTTTGAGTTGGGCTTGGACATCAGTGGAAACCTCTATATACACTTACTGCAGATTCTTTTCGAATGCAGCTTCTGCGGAGTCATCACACAGTTGTCAAACCATTTTTTCACCTCGATGTACAAGATGATATTTGAGCAGGATCCACCTTGCATGTCACAGGAAGAAATGGAGGCATTGATTGACATAGAAGATTGGTATGCCTCCGCTCTTGGCACCTTCATACGGATGTACAACGTGGAGAAGCCTCGCATGTGTTTACCGAAGTTTTCCATGGACAAGCTCATCATGGAAGAAGTGTTGTATCGAATCTCCATAGGACTGTCACCTAGACTGCATCGAAAGAATAAGGCACCCTGGCTCACTCTTCCATTGTGGATTGGGTTATATGAGATACAAAATCTTAAGCATGTTAATGCCGAGGCCGGTGAGCTCAAAGGATTTACTTTCGGCACTAGGAGTTTCAATACATATAACTTGCACTACTTGGCGAAAGCACAACAGGGACAGACACAGCAGGAGGCACAGCATTCACACATTGATGAAAGTGTGCCCATAGAGGTTGTAGACTCATTCGAGAAGCTGACACAAAGAAGACAAGGTGAGAAGTCACAAGAGCAGGACTTCGCTCAAGAGATTGAATCGATACTTGAGCAGATGGATACGGAGATGGACCATTTAGAGTCAGAACAAGATATTGACCTCATGCCTTACAACCAAGAGGTCAAACCACCGCCTTCACCAGATCCGGAAGTAGAGCAAGTCCTGAGGGATCAAGGAGATACTGAGATCCTTGAAGATAATCAAAAAGTAGAGATGCACAACATATCATTCGACGAGTCACAACATAGAGTTGTGAAATCGCCAAGAGTGACTACTATGGATGTCCACGCATCTCCTGTGTAGTTTAAAGAACGATTGATCATATATGATGTGCACAAGCATCTAATGACATTCGTCGATCCTACCAGAGCATATGCCGAAGCCAGTAGCTCAAGTGTTCGCTTCTTGATAGTAGAGAACAAGTGAATGGGTAAGGAGATATAGACGACCAAGGAGGGAGGAGATAGGTTACAACATCCTCAAGAGCAGACTTGAAGAGAGAAATAATGAATGAGGTATTGTCTCTCAAGACAATCATGCGAATGTTGTATTCCAGATTTTTCACCGTGCATAAGTCAGTTGTCCATCTCAACGGTTGGCAACATCGTTGTGCTAGGAGAGCATGCATCTTGTCAGATTTGCACACTGTCGTCAACCACATGCAAACATGGATAATGAGATACAAGGGACACCCATTACACTTTCCCAAGTTGATGAAGCCCAAGGTAGTAGAGTTGAAGGCATGCATCCGGAGTTAGATCCAGAACTATGAGGAACTCCTACAGCTCATCACCAATTTTCAGGCTTCACAGTCATGGGTGTTTAGAAGCATGGATGTTGTTGTGCACGCGCATACGATCCCATCCATTGGGAAAATCATTGAGGAAAAGACAAAGAATCAAGTCTGACTAGAACTGGGCATGTACTTTGACGAGTTGATGTGCATATCCACCAACGCAGACTTGGTGATCAACATAGACACTATGCATCAGTATGTTGTTGGTTCGGCCACACTCAAGACGCTGATGTACATGTTATCAGATGAGTTGGATAGAGGAGCCAAATCAGTGTACCCAAATGCAACAAAGGAAAGAGTTCATTTCTAGAAAGATTTCATCATAGAGTACACAAACACCATCACAGACTACCAAGCTTGGCATCAGTTCGTCAATGTCAACCATCGCAAGGATGTCGAAGAGTTGGTCTTCCCACAATTGTCTGAGTCTTAGTGATGTCTTGCATGGCTTTCTCAAGCCCATTTTTTCTTACATAGGTACATGTGCAGATTGTCTGTGACATCTTGTAAAGTGAAAGTCCAAGCGTCGATACTTGAACGTAACAGTCATAGAGTAGTTGAATAGTCATGAGGGTAGGTGAACAGTCACAAAGGGGAATGTCAAGGGTCACCCCATCCTTTTCTATTTATAGAACCTCATAACTCATTGTACATGCTTTTGGTGGCCAAGCTTCCAATAGGAGTATCTTAGAGAATTCTTGGAGTGTATTGTAACGAGCCTTGACTTCTCCACAGTGTAGAGCTAGTACATCTCTTTGGAGGAGCAGGCGGTAGTGACTGTAACGTTCCACTGTTGGAACTAGTGGTTGGTCGTGGTTGTATTATATGATTGAATCTTTCACTCTTAATATAATAAAGCCAACACGTTTCATGCATATGTTTTTATTGTATTTCAATTATCTTGGTTACACTAATGATATATGTATTTATTTTCTTACGCATGTATGTATGGACTCTTTCTATATATGTATGTACAAATATTATTGAGATGTGTTGCTGTTTTAACCATCAATTTGGATTGTTGGTTCACCTCCCTTCCAGCTTGTGATGTATCTTTGCTCGTGTGTTCCCTTCCAAGCTACGTGTTTCCACATATTTCCAAGGGGTACACTCATTCCACCTTCCGTGTGTTAGAATCCTTCATGCACCTTCCTTGGCTTGCTCTGCTAGTCACACCCTTGCTATGAACAAGGACATCCTACTTACCTCTGTGCACAACACCAGTCGAGATGATACCGTACAACCCACTGCTAGGACTCCTACACTAAACGGTCTGAGGTCTAGTTGGGACCTCTTATCGGGGAGATCCTCTGACATGTTGGCTGGTCAAGCACCATCAACATTTATGGCGCTAGAAGGAGAGTGAGATGACAAGTTGTTTCCTCTCATCCTATTTTGAATATTCATACATCTATCATGGATACTCTCACACTCATCCCTCCACATTGTTTTTTACATGTCGAACCTCTCAACATCATGAGGGAGTTTTTTGATCTCTTTCCTAAATTCATGTTTGATGGTGAAGGCGAGGTAGCCTAGCTTGAGTACTTAGAAGACTTCTATGCATTCGTTGAGGATGGAGATGAGTTCTATGCAGAATAGGTCAGTGTGCTGCTTTCACACACACTTTGCGAATCCCCAAAATGATGGTTCAATAGTCTGCCACCCGGCAGTGTGCACTCACTTGACCAGTTCTGTGATATCATTGAAGCTACTTTCCATCATTTTGATCCAGAACCTCTTGAAAAAAAACTGTTAAAACAATGGAAGACTCCGCAAGAATCGCCTCTGGATTTTTGGGACCACTTCCAAGTATTGCAATTTGAAGCTCCGAAAATTCATATGAAATTTCAGTATCTCATGCATATATTTGAATATTACCTTACCAAATATGTCATTTTCAAGATGAAGTTGAAGTTCAAACCCCACTCAGCATATTTCGGTGATGAAGTTGCACAATCGCAGACAGACGTGGTCACTGTCACAAGTGACCATCCACTATCCCATCATCAAACAAGCAAGGTAAAGTATAGGAGGACTTGTTTAGTTATCAATACTTGGTCATCTGTCACCTTATCTATGTATGAAGAACTTGTTGTCTTCAGTCCATGATACACCAAGGGAAAATACGTGTTGTTCACAGTGAAGCTTGGTGAAAACACAACGCTTCCATGCTACCTAGTATCACCTACTCTAGTCGGTTGTTTTTGTGTTAATCCTTGTCAACTCAGTCAAGTAGAGTAAGGTGAGGGGGAAAAACTTAATAAGCATGTCAGAGGTACATACAAAATACTTCTCTGAAGGGATAACCTCTTCTGCTCCCAATAAGTCGGGATCCCTCTGCTACCTCTAAAATGAATAGGTGATATGCATAGTTAAAAATGAAAATGAAAAATGAAAATATGAAAATTTTGAAAGTGACTAAGGCGAATTAAGAGAAAAGCTTCCTGTGCAGGGAGGTGATGCAATTAACTCTAGTGGGGTACTAACCAGGCTCGCTAGTAGTGGACTGATGCTTGTGTTCCTGTGTGACTCCCTCGGGGTACTATCCAGGTTTGCTGGCAGCAGAGCGACACCAGAGATGAAACTTAAACCCTGATGACCATAAGGCTTGTGCACCAATATACCCCTCACCTTGAAGCAAAACAACTATGTTGGCTTAACTTGGAATGTGTATCGACCGACCAAGAGCTTGGCAGATGTTACATCTTACAATCAAGCAAGGGTGGAAACTAGGACGAACAGAGAGCTAAAAAATACTTATGGAGGTGTTAGACTTGCTTTTCATGAACAAGGCCCATTCCAAGAGTGAGAGTTCTACTAGTGTGTCACCAAGTGTTGTAGCGGCTACAACCACCCTCCAAAATTTTTTCCTTAGCTTCATTTTCGAGCCTTCCTACCAACCATCCTTAACAGCATGTCTTGGACTATCAAGTACATAGGCTTTGGCTAATTTTCTAGTGGCTCGCCAGCCTATACATGTCAGTTTTCTTCACTCCCTTCATAGGTTGCCATCCCGAACTTAGGCTATTTGCTGGCTGAGCAGTTCCCCTAGAAAATTGTACAATTCTAGAGGGGAACTAGCCTTCCCTCCAGAAGTTGCACAAATCTACTAAGCTTCCTGCTGACCTCCAGGATTGCGCAGAATAGTCAGATAGGCCTCCCACAGAAAATTGCATAATCTAGCCCGGCACTAGGCCTCAACCCTGAAATTTTGTAATTCTCGGAGACAGTCACTTGCTGACCCCAGAAAAATACGCAATCCCTTAAGGAAAACCAAGCGAACAAAACCCAGAAACTGCACAAAACCTTCTCCTAGGCTTGCAGGATGTTGCATGTGCCTTCAGGTTGACTAGTTCCCTTCGGGACCTAGGAAACCTGATTTGCATGCATGGTTTCCTTTTCCCAAAATAACAAAAAGAAACATGAAAAAAGAATTCCTATATTTTAGGGATCTATTTTTAGTAGCTGGAGGTTACATGCAAAGATCATTTTAGACACTGCCCTCCAATTGTTGCTTTTTCCTATATTTGTGGCATGTGCATCATGAGCCTCAAACTTATTTATTTGATGCTATAGAGCGCATTCCTCATACCGATCTTGGAGCTCTGACATCCCACATCACATCTAGGAGTCGTCAGCATGTTCAACTCATATTTTTCTGGGTAAGTGTGCTTTACAAGTCTTGTGCAACTTTTCTGTCTTTTTTTGTGTTTAGCTTGTGTGAGTGTTGTCTCCTTGATTTCTATGAACGCTTGCTATCATTTTCATGCATTTTAGCCTATATAAGAATCATTTCAATTTTTGTTTGCATCTCACTACTGTCGCATGCATGACATTGTTTTTGCACCGATGGTCGTCATTGCAGTGACCCGCTTCACACAAATGCATGTCTTCCCATTTTTTGAATCTTGCATTCGATGTTTGCATGCATGATCATTCACTCTCGCTTACACTCAGTTTCTCCATGCATTCAAAACTACACATGTTTTCAGTCGCCTGTTGGTGGGTTTGGGAAACCTTGACTCGAACCTTGCCTTGCGTGGATAAAATTGCACATTTCTTAGAGGGAAGGCTCTCCCTTCCTACCAAAAAATGCACAAATCTGGCCTGGCACTGTCATCTAGGTTTTCTTTGCGTAATTCTGAGAGGCAATGCTTTTCTTGCCTAGAAAATTACGTAATGCAATCCCTGGGCTCGCAGTTCTTGCTAGCTAAAAGTGCGCATTGTGTAATCTCAACCCCAGTAGGTCAACCTAGATTACACACTGCACAATTCCAAAAGCAATTCAACCTCCTGATAGTCTAGACTATGCTTTACACAACACCAGAAGTTAGTCTCCTGGCCTCCTAGTGAAAACTATGCAATCCTTGCCATTAGTCTCTAAGTTATGTTGCATGCGAGTCCTCATGTTTGCGTTGGCTTTCAACTGATATATTTCTTGCGATGAATGTCACCATGCCTCCAGGTATTGCAGGCGTTCACTCGTCTCTCAGCAGTTCAAGTTTCGATGGCCTTTAATAGAGGAGGGTCAAAGGGCACGGTCAAAAGTGCAACTGGAGATGCAGTTGAGCAAGTGTATATGAGTTTTCTTATTTACGAAGACACCAAGCTACTCATAGGCAAAGACATCAATTTGAAATGGCAGGACATCAATGTTACATTCTTAGGCACATTTGGGGAAGATCTAGAAGATCGTAGGGTCTATGTGAATATTCACAAGTCTTGCTTATACCGGATTGCATGCAGGTATCCCGCGTCTCCATGCATAGACATGATACATTGGATCGTCTTACACACTGATCCCGAGATGATGGTGTTAAGAAGTGTCAGAAGGACAGAGCTTGCTACATTTAGGACATAGAACTATCAACAGATGTACCACTTGCCACAACTGGTGATCATAATGGAGGCACCCTTCAACAGACCCAACAACAGTGCAAACTCCAAGGATATCTTGAAGAGTTGAGTGGAGGATCCAACCAAGTTCAGGATGATAGCCAGCCAGGTTTAGAAGATGAAGATATTGCAGAAGGCATATTAATACTTGGTCATCATCGCATGCTACGTATATGGCCAAGAGAGCACGAAGACATTCCTTCAGATTTGGGTGATTACGTTGGACCAACTGGCTAGTGAAGACAGAACATGTAACTAATCTGACATGTTGGCTCACAGGTTGAAGGAATAGGTAACAGAAGCTTGGTAGCCACCCAAAGGTCAGCAAGTAGAGATATACATGTCCGCATACGTTCTGGATGCAATGTGTGCCAGTCAAGAGCTCCCAGGTTTGATTTGGGCATGGAAATCTGCGGAAATGTCTTTACGCACTTACTGCATATTGTTTTCTAAATGAAGCTTCTGCGAAGTCATCACACAGTTGTCAGACCATTTTGTCACCTCGGTGTACAAGATGATATTTGAGCAGGATCCACCTTGCATGTCGCAGGGAACAATGGAGGCATTGATTGACATAAAGGATTGGTATGCCTCACCTCTTGGCACCTTCAATTGTATGTACAATGTGGAGAAGCCTCCGCATGTTTTACTGAAGTTTTCCATGGACAAGCTCGTCATGCAAGAAGTGTCATTCCACATCTCGACAGGACTGTTAGCTAAACTGCATCAGAAGAAAAAGGCACCGTGTCTCATTCTTTTGTTGTAGATTAGGTTGTATGAGATATGGAATCTTAAGCATGTTGATGCCGAGACTAATGAGTTCAAAATATTTACTTTCGGCACCAAGTGATTCAATCTGTATGACCTGCACTTCTTAGTGAAAGAACATTGTTTGAGAGTGTGGTTTCGGTGGATCCACAGGGCGTGTAATTGGCCTGAGGAAGACCCATGGAGATACTTTCGCATATTCTCTAGGCTCAATGAATCGGTCGACATAGCTCCCGTGGAATCGTTAGGAAAGCAGAGAGAAGCAGCATCTTAGAGAGAAGCAACATCTACAGCAAAAGAGACTAACATGCCTACATGTGACAAAGGCAAGAGAAAGATTGTTGACATGTCAAAGGGAGAACAAAGATGCAAGTTTAAAGAAAATCCACTTGTGCTAAAAGCAGCTTTGGAGATAGAGGCAAAGAGGTGAAAACGAGATAGGAGGAATGTGAAAAGGAAGAGAGAGAAACAGAGGATGGAGGAAATAATGAAGGAGTTGCAAGAGTTGAAGCAGCAACTCGGGGAAGAAAAAAAGGTGTGCGACATGAGAAGGAAGCACAGTAGGGACAAACACATCAGGAGGCACAACATGCATAGATTTGATGAAACTGTGCCCATATAGGTTGTAGACTCATTCAAGCAGTTGATAGCGAGCAAACAAGGTGAGAAGTTGAAGGAACAGGACTTTGCTCAAGAGATTGAACAGATACTTAGGCAGATGGATACAGAGATGGAGCGCCCAGAGTTAGAATAGGATATTAACCTCATGCCTTACAACCAAGAAGTCAACCGACCGGCTTCACCATATATGGAAGCAGACCAAGTCCTAAGTGATCAAGGAGATGCTGAGATCCTTGAAGACAATCTGGAAGTAGAGATGCACAACATGTCATTTGACGAGCCGCAACATAGAGTTATGCAATCACGCTAAGTGACTACTCCAGATGTCCACACATTTCTTGCATAGTTTGAAGAACGAGTGATTGTATCTGACGTGCACAAGAATCCAACAACATTGGTTGATGCTACAAGAGCATATATCGAAGCCACCAACTCGAGTTTTTGCTTCTTGATAACAAAGAATGAGAGAATAGGTAAGGAGTTATAGACGACCAAGCAGGGAGGAGAATAGGTTACACCATCCTCTAGAATGGAGTTGAAGAGAGCAATACTGAATGAGGTATTGTCTCTCGAGATAGTCTTGTTAATGTTGTATTCCATATTTGTCACCGTGCATATGTCAGTTGTCCATCTCAAAGGTTAGCAATAGCAGTGTGCTAAGAGAGCATGCATCTTGTTAGATTTGCACACTTCCATCGACCACATGCAAACATGGACAATGAGATAGAAGGGAGAACTATTAAACTTTCCCAAGTTGATGATTCCCAAGGCGATAGAGTTGAAGGCACGCATTCATAGTCAGATCCGGAACTATGAGGAACTCCCGTATCTCATCAATAGTTTGCAGGCTTCACATGCACGAGTGTTTAGAAGCATTGATTTTGTTGTGTGCGTGTATGTGATCCCATTCATTGGGACACTCACCAAGGTAAATAAAGATAATCAAGTACGACTGGAGTTGGGCATGTAATTTGATGAGTTGACGTGCATATCCACCAGTGCAGAGTTGGCAATCAGCGCAGAAACTGTGCATCAGTAAGTCGCCGGTCCGACCGAACTTAAGATAGTGATGTGCATGATATCAGATGAGTTGGAGAGAGGAGCCAAATCAGTGTACCCAGATGCAACAGAGGCAAGAGTTCATTTCTAGAAATATGTCACGACAGAGTAAATAGACACCATCACAGACTACCAAGCTTGGCATCAGTTCGCCACAGTCAACCATCATGAGGATGTCGAAGAGTAGGTCTTCCCACAATTGTCCGAGTCTTAGTGATGTCTTGCATCGGTTGATCAAGATTATTTCGTCTCGCATGGGTACATGTGCATATTGTATGTAACATCTTGTAAAGTGAAAGTCCAAGTGTCGTTAATTGAATGTAATAGTCATAGAGTAATTGAAGAGTCATGAGGGTAGGTGAACAATAAAAAAGGGGAATTTCAATGGTGATCCCACCATTTTCTATTTATAGAACCTCATAACTCATTGTACAGGATTTTGGTGGCTAAGCTTCTGATAGGAGTATCTTAGAGAAAGCTTGGAGTGTACTGTAACGAGATTTGGCTTCTCCACAGTGCGGAGATAGTACATCTCTTTGGAGGAGTAGGCAGCAGCTACTGTAACATTCCGTTGTTGGAACTAGTGGTTGGTCATGGTTGTATTGTATGATTGGATCTTTCACTCTTAATATAACAGAGCCACCATGTTTCATGCATATGTTGTTATTATATTTCAGTTTTCTTGGTTACACTAATAATATATGTATGTGTTTCCTTACGCGTGTATGTATGGGCTCTTTCTGTATATGTATGTGCGAATCTTGTTGAGATGCGTTGTTGGTTTAACCATCACTTTGGATTGTTGGTGCGCCTCCCTTCCATCTTGTGATGTATCTTTTCTCGTGTGTTCCCTTCCAAGCTATGTGTTTCCACTGGTTTCCAAGTGGCGCACTCATTCCACCTTCTGTGTGTTAGAACCCTTTATGCACCTTTCTTGGCTTACTACGCTGGTCACACCCTTGCTACCAAAAAGGACATCCTACTTACCTCTATGTGCAACCGCAGTCGAGGCGATACCATACGACCCACTGCTGGGATTCCTACACCAAACGGTTTGAGGTCTATTTGGGATCTCTTACTCGGGAGATCCCCTAACATGTTGGTGGGTCCAACATCGTCAACAGAGAGATATACTGCAGATGATAGTAGAAGCCCTTTAGGGATGAATAACATCATGATTCCTACCTTTTAGAAGCGGTGTAGAATTTTAAAACTCATGGCGAAGTTCAAATTTGGCACCTTTATGATGAATTTGGAATGTGATGAGTTGATATTTCAGTTGCTCGAAAAATTTTACACCAGTATTACATCAACTCATTCAGACCATGTCAAAACAAGCATGCAAAATATTGTGTCTCTATTCTTAAAAAGTGATGTTGGCATATGCAAGATACTAAGGTCCAAATTGTTAACCATTTGGAGAAAAGAGCCATAGGGATCACCAACTGCCTATGATCTAGTCGAGAAGTTAGTGAGGAAAAACATAAAATTGCTCAGAAGGGTGCTGACTAGGAAGGAGTTGAGAAGGATTGATAGAGGAAGCAAGAACAAAATCTGCAACAAGAACGAAATAAGGAGGAGAATACTATGCTTTGTCTACAAGGGATCTTGGGCTCTTAACGATTCATGTCGAAGTGATAAGAAGGCAACAAGGAAACATCATGGGGATTCATCCATAGTTGGGTTCATCGGTTTTCAAAAAAGAACCTATGAAGGATTCAAGCAGTCAAATACAAATGGTAAGCAACAACACCATGTCTTTCATAGAAACTTGCATGACAAGCCAATGATAATCAATGAGCTTGACAAAGTACACAGGGAAAGGAAGGAGGGAATTCCTCCTGATGATGAGGTATTTGAGTCTATAGATATCCAAGAGAACATTCATAAAGAGTATGGTCAATCCTCTATAGATAATAGTCCACCAATACATCCACATTTGACAATCAGAGAGGGTGGACAACTTATCCCCACATGTGGAGAAGGCCAAGAAGAAGACATTCAATGAGAATAAAATGAGGAGACAATAATAATAAACTGACATGATGAGCATGATCATGCGGGACATCATGACAAATATAGTATGTAGGATGAGCCATTTCTAGAGGGTCAATCAAAGGTTCAAGTTGAAGTTGTGGTCATGGGGCATCTAGTGCATGCAAATACAGAGACATTTAGCAGGGCATGAGAATTTCCAGTAGAGGACTTTTGCGAAAGGATCATGTACTTCAAGGTAGATCTTATGATGTTGAAGCAGAGAGTCTCGACAATCTGAGACTCTGTCTTACACGAGAATAGAAAAATTGAGGAGCTCATTGGGGGTATGTGCTAAATCAACGACCCAGTTGTCTAGTGTTGAGGAATGACTCAAGCTCCTCACAAGGCATCAAGAGGAGTACAATGGGGACTTCCAGAGTAGCCCTCTATAGGAGTACATAAATAAAGGTTACAACGCTAGCAACCCCCCTTATACATTGGCAAGAGTAGGGTAGAGTTCTCCAAATGCGTCATGTTGGGTGACCAAGTGGAGTAGCATGAGTTGAGCTTTGACTAGCATCAACATAGTATATTTATAGGTATTCAACCCTCCTAAGGCATGGATTAGTGAGAAATTATGAGTTTCTACTCTATTAATGGGTTGATTCCTAGGAGGACACTCACAACCAAGGGAATATTGCAGCTTGGTTCCTTTGGTGCGGGTAATGATGGAGGTCTAAGATGGTACCATAACCCACAAGTCCCAAGAATTAGGTGGCATTGGGATCCAGGAGAATCCATTAGGGTCACGATTGGTCGGAGGATTTTTTGGGATCCAGATGAATCTATCGAGGGGAGGATTGGTCGGAGGATCATTTGGAATCTAAGTATCAAAGGATACATGCAAGATCATGTCGCATGGAGGTATGAAATAGCACAGTGGGTTGTATGGGATCCTTGTATCAATGCTTCTATTGTGGATAAGAGTGAATTGCTTGAGGCAAGCAATCATTGGGCAGGAGGATTTGTAATATTCCTTTCTCGATCTCATCAAAATCAACAGAATTTTTCCATGGTATTTATTGCAGTATTTTCCCATGGTATCAACCCATGCTATTTCCCTTTGGTTTTCAAGGGAAAATAATAAACTAGGGTCTTTAGAGAGTCCATCAAGCCTATAAAAGGGGATAGAAGCTAAGCATTTGAATCATTCGGGTTTATCTATCTTGTTGTGTCTTTTCTTAAGAACTTAGCATGGCTAGTTCGAGTTTCATCCTAGGGATGAAAACCCCGTGGGTGTTATTTCATCTGGTGGATCCATCCAGGGTCCACGATTGTGCTTCAGTGCATTTGTTTTCTCTTTTGATAAGTAGTCGTGCATGCCATTGCAGGGGCTTGAAATTTATTGTATGAAAATGTACCAATTTCTTCATTTATTAATATAAATAAAGGTTGCATTTCCAGATCGCATTGTGTTCAGTGGTTTGATTAGAATTATTTTTAACTAAAAAACGTAGATATGTCAAATCGATTAATTATTTCGTTGTTCGAAATATTACAATACATGTGGAACATCAAAAGATCAGATTCCAAGACAAGGTGGCATGTATGGCTCCTCACTAGATTACAACTTAACAACATGTGTAACTCCTTACCGAGTTACAACTTAATAAAATAATATGCTTAATGCCATAACAACTTATAATAATTATAACAATTTGCAAACAAATGTAACATCCTCCTAAAAAGTCTTCAACAGGAAAAAATAAAAATATTATTATTTTCTTAATTTATTTGATTTATAAATTAAATTATAGAAATACTATAAAGAAATAATAGGAAAGAAATTACACATTCCTTTAAATCAAATAATGCATTACTAAAATAATTTTTATTTAATCATACATATATATAACACTTACTTTTATCTTTAAATCAAATAATACATTACTAAAATAATTTTTATTTAATCATACATACATATAACACTTACTTTTATTTTTAAAAGTAATTAATGTTAAAAGATTAAATATCAACATCAATTAATAAAAATTAAGTTGCGTAAAACATTTGATTTTTTATAAAAATCTAAATGGTCCGTGATGTCGTGAGGAAATAGACAATACACCTTCCTGATGTCGCTAGGAAATAGACCATACACATTCATTGCTTAGACAAAGCAGAGATTAAATTTGAGAGGGACCTTAAATTTTAGCCTGAAACGTTCGTAAATTTATAAAAACAGAGTAACGAATGCAGACGTTGGGCAAGGGGATTGCCAATAAATTCAAAGAATATCGAGGCAAAGTTAGTTTATAAAAGCACAATGTCCTCGGATTTGGCCTGCAGTGCCTGTTAGGACACCGATTCTGCCCATCTTTTCCATCGACGTTGCAAAATCTGAGAAGAACGACGGGCCCTGTAATTCTTCGTTGACATATGCTTTTGCCTCGTTGTTGGTTAGCAGCGCACCATCGGAATGAAAGAGGCCTCTTTTCTTGTTTACATTCACGTAATAATTGGTGTCAAATGTTCGAAAGCTACCCGGGTCTTACTGTCCCCAGGCTTGCATTTTATCTTCAATTGAGCAGCATAATATTTGTCAATGGATGGATCCGTATCCCCTTTTCCTGTAAAATTGTAAAGCCTGCTGCTAAAGGAGCTACAATGTGAGGTCCCGATAGTGTGGGCACCTG
This sequence comes from Pinus taeda, assembly GCA_000404065.3. Lineage (NCBI taxonomy): Eukaryota > Viridiplantae > Streptophyta > Pinopsida > Pinales > Pinaceae > Pinus > Pinus taeda. Next base: position 105,448 of record APFE031425736.1, on the reverse strand, counting down.
TGCGACGTATTGTTATATATAAGTCAATGCCAATAATAACCAAATGAGAAGGGAATAAAGGTGAGTATCGATCAAAGAATTGGATTAATTACCTGATAACACAGCAAGGTCCTTAACATCAAGACCATTGCTAGCAAACATTGATGTGAGCTGCGAGAAATTCGCAAATGGTGGAGGAAGTTTAGTGAGAGCTTCGTTCGCAATAGACACCATTCCATCTCTGCGTCCCGTTGGAACGTTCCAGAATGGTCCACCCAACTAATATTTTGAATTACAAATACAAACCATATTAGTGGCTGCCGAAGAAATATGATAATTGAAGAGGAAAGGAAATGTAAGGCATGCATTATGACTAAACAGGAGCGTTACCATATGGACGGCATCCGGTGCAACGAGTGCAAGAATATCAGCGCATGACACCACTCCGGGGCACACCTTCTCCACTGCAGCTTTGGCTCCGTCGATGACTTGAAATCCTCTGAGAGACATTCGGAATCGAATCCTTTTCCGCTTTCGATGAATTCGTTGAATTCAAGAGCACCGATCCATCGCAACCCTTCATCCAGTTAAACATATCTATTTACTAATCCAAAAAAGGCCATAAATACCATTCTTGTTCAATGCACTATTATTGCTACTTAAATATATCGCAGATGAAAGCTGAAAGATACTCACTCTGACGAAGCAATCATGAAACTGCATTCTGAGAAGAGGAACCGCCAGAGTTGGGGCTTTGGAGATGTACTGTCCAACTACACTCTCTACTGAGTTATAAACTGCGGGGCAAGTCTTGTCATAGAAGTTCAGCGCGAGTCCTCCACTTGCATCCGAAAATACACAGGAAAATAAAAGAAGACTAGCAAGTGCGGCCATCAGATTTCTAGCTGTAGTTGTCTTCATGATATTCCCAAATGAAGAATGCTTTGCAAATTGGAATTCTATTATTCCTATGACAGAAGCTTGGGAACAAAGCTATTTATATATTGAGTAGTTACGCGGAGTTGCGTGTTGATCTAATCAACGCAGACAAAAAATGAGATAAGGAACTCTTACAATTGGAATTGTTGGATATGCCAAAGCGATCGTAGCTAGTAACTTGTGAATCATTTCGCAAGCCATACTTCATATTAATTGTTTAAAAATCTAATTGACATGTTCACAAGCGTCGCATTGTTTATATGGCGTTTTATCTTCATACACCCTCTCGATCATTGAGCTATCTTCTCCTTTTCTGATTTTCGTTACCTGGCACATTGACACTGGCTGCGTCTTCCCTCCACGACTCAAATAAATTTCCCTAAGTCCTAAAGTAACATAGATATACAAGCGACAAACCATCCACGCGCACGTTGTCGGATCATATCGTTTGGATTGGTCAATCCAACGGTATATTACTATTAAGGTTTTAATCTCAATAAGAATAAGTTAAATATTTTATAAAGTAAGTTCTAATTAACATTGAGACTTTACTTTAAATTTTAATATTAGATTTATTATTATACATCCTAACATTAAAATTAATATTATAGACTTTAATATTATAAAACCCATTATCATAAATCTTAATATTAAACCCTATATTATAAACTCATTATTAAACCCCTATATTGAACCAATATTATAAAGCTTAATGTTAAGCCAAAATATTATAAACCTTTATATTAAACTCAATAATAAATCCTAATATTAAACTTGATATTATAAACCCTAATATGAAAACCTTATTTCGTAATGTTGCAATATGATGTTGAACAAATTGCAATTTAATGTAACATTGCAACAATAATTGTGATATTGCAATAGCGCTTGTCACAATGCAACCTTAGATAGATTTTTCTATCTTTCAAACATCGCAATATTAAACCAAATATTATAAACCCTAATATTATACCAATATTATAAACCCTAATATTAAATCCATTATAAACCCTAATAGTAAAGCCTCATTTTGTAATGTCGTAATCCGACATTGAACAAATTGCAATGCATTGTAATCTTTTGACAATGTTTGTCATAATACGATGTTGGATAGATTTGTGTACCATTCTAATGTCACAATGTTAAATTCTAATAATAAAATGTAATTAACCATCTTGGCGAAATAGCAACTCATTCCACTAACACACCTAAACAAAAAAAACAAAGAAACCTTACAATATCCTAAATCAACACTTAGAAAAAATAATAAGGTACAATAAACTTGGTAGCACAATACTTGACTTTCAATATTATGCAATAAATGAAAATTAACAAGGTACCTTCCTTATATATAAAAGGATCCTCCTTATATAAATATAAATATGGTGAAGGGTAGAACGCAAGAGTTATGGACAAGTGTGCCATGTTCAACAACAACCACCACGTGTAAAGATTTGATCAAAGATTTGATCAACAATAGGACTTAGGACTAGGATGCTCCTCCAACTAACTTTGTGATGGGAAGAATAGATTATTTCAAAGTGCAACAAAATCTTAGCAAACGTGACGTAGTGTCATACATGTAATATTCCCTTTCTTGATTTAGTTAAAATGACAGAATCCGTCTATGGTATTTATCGTGATATTTTCTCATGTATCAGCCCATGGCAATTGCGAAAATAATAAAATAGGGCCTTTAGAGAGTCCATCAAAACTATAAAAGGGGATAGAAGCTAAGCATTTGGATCATTCGAGTTTATCTACCTTGTTGTGTTTTTTCTTGAGAACTTGGCGTGATCAATTCTAGGTTGATCCGAGGTATGAAACCCTGTGGGTGTTATTTCGTATGGTGGATCCATCCAGGGTCCACGATTGTCCTTCAATGCATTTGTCTTCTCTTTTGATAAGCAATTGTGCATGCCATTGTAGGGGGTTGAAATTTATTGTATGGGCATGTACCAATTTATTCATTCATTAATATAAATAAATGATACATTTCAAGATCTAGTTGTGTCCAGTGTTTTGGTTGGAATTATTTTTAACTAAAACACCTGGATGTCCCAGATTGGTTGATTAATTCATTGGGCGTGATATTACAACACTATCATAGTTGTGTATCCTACTAGCCAGAGGGTATTTATGAAGGGAACTTCGGTGGGATTTATTCTCACCCTAGCTGATATTTCCATCTTCGGTTTTTTATGAAGGGAACTTCGATGAGATTTATTCTCACCTTAGCCGACATTTCCATTTAATATCACACTAGGTAGTATTTGGTATCTTTTGGAAGTTTTCCACACCGATTTCGGGGATAGGATCTTGATCTATAGCGAGGCAATTTAAAAAAGAAAAAAAAAACTGCGTGATTGCATTGTTGAAAGTATAATTTCAACTGCGCATCAGGTGAGCTGTGCAGCAGTCCAGCGATTCAGCAATGAGCAAAGCAGCAGCTTGCGACTTCAGCGAGGAGCGATTTCAGCGATGACCGAACAGCCGATATCGCATCGGCGAAATGGAAGTGGAGTCTTATAAAGTTTTGTTTGTTGTTTGCGATGAGCGATCGCCGATATCGCATCGGCGTATCGCTATCGGCATTTTCAAGTGGAGCATGACCTTTCATAAATGAGCAATCGCCGATGGGCCAGACCCGACGATGGAATTAATCCCTTTTGATAAATTATCGGGTCCATAGTATTTTCGCAATCGGGGAAACCATGGGTGCACACTTTTGCATATAAGTGTGCTATGCGATAAAGCTCGGACCCGATGAGTTTCCAAAGTCAAATTAATTAATGGTTGAAGTACAGGCCTGCAAAATAAATTTGACGTGAAGTAAAAGTTTCTTTACCGCCGTTTATCTCAGTAAAACAGTAAATGCAATTTACTGTGGGTTGGTAAGTTTTGGTGAAACTTTTAATTTTATCATTGATTATTTCAGCGGGAGTATGGACACAAGTAAAGGCCAGTAAAAAGCATTTAATTTTTATTGTTTTCTTTTACGGAAGCATGGCAACACGGATGTAAGTAATTTCTTTTCTAAGTCATATATACAAGTAATTTTTTATTGGTTCATGTAGAAATTGAAAAGAGAGGCACGACAGTGCGTATGTATAGTTTATGAGAGTGTGTGTGAAAAGGAAAAACTCGCCGCAGCGAATGCAAGAAAAATACACACAGCAGTGTGATGTGAATGTAATGCAAGTCTGAGAAAGTAATGGTGTGAAAAATAGGCACAGCAGTGCGAAGTAAAGAAAGGAGCATGCAACAGCATGAATGTAACTCTCTGTGGTTGAAGCCTGTTTTTACAGCAGCATTGTAAAAGAGATCTTTACACACTGCAGTGTAAAATCTCAGGAGGAGACAAAGTATTTTTTTTTGTTGAAATGTTATTGGTGAATCCCTCTGAGTGAAAGAGGATGAATTTTGTATCAGTCTTTTATTTATAAATACAAAGTGTTTTTATGTGTGTTGGAGAAACTCTGTCTGCAGCAAACAAATTTTAGTTTCCGCTGTGATTAAAGATCCTGTGTAGTAAAACAGAGTATTATCCTTTGCTCAAGTAATTTTTTTTTGTTCTGGAATTATCAGAAATTCTTGTGGAGAGAAAGCAAAGTATCATTCTCTGTTCACAGTTTATGTTTGTGTTTTTGGGATTTTACCAGAAAAATCTCCAACAATGGTATCAGAGCTAGTCCAGGCTCTTTGATGGTGACAGAGCAGGTTCATGCTCTTTGAAGTGTCAAAGAAGTTGAAGGAAAGACCCTTGTTGCAGCAGCAGTAAAGCTTCTCCAGCTGTGTGAAGTTTCAGCCAAAGGGATTCAGGTATTTCTCAAGTTTTTGAGTTACTGTTGAAGAAACAGTGAGTCATTTTAAAAACACAGTCAGGGATTTTAAAAATAGTTAAGAATGGCAAGGTCAAAGAAGAAAGTGTCCAAATCCCCTAAGGTTGTGTCTCCCTCCTCTATTAAAATAGAAGGCAATCTATTTGAAAGCATTCTATTTGAGGCTTCAAAGTTTGATGGGAACTTTGATATATGGGAAATAAAAATGAGGACTTTCTTAAAGTCTCAAGGGATTGAAATTTGGGAGTCAGTGATTGATGATAGTAAAATGGATGGAGAATCCAAGGAGTACAATGCAAAAGCTGCAAAGATAATCTTGGATGGACTACCTGATTCTGTAAAGAAGAATCTAGGAAAATATTCATCAGCAAAGGATATATGGGAGAGACTTCATGACCTTCATGCAAAGGGAGCACAGACCTTGACCATCAGTCAAGAAGGAAATTATGAACCCATCATAGAAGCTAAAAATGAGAAGGTTGATCTCATCAAGCTTCAAGTACAAGAAAGGGATGAAGAGCTTGCCAAGCTTAAGAAGGAACTTGATGAAAGCAAAAGGAAGCATCATGAAGAAGTCATATCCATGACAAATCAGTTAAATAAAGCAAAGAAGCAGGAAGATGCCTTGTCAAGTCAACTTGAACAAAGGCACAAGAGAGTGAACAAACTTGTAGAAGAGATTGGACAGTACAAGGTAGAGGTATCCTCCCTTAAGTCTGAGCTACAAGAAGCCAAGAAGCAGACACAAGAAGCAGAGAAGAAAAAGCAGAGAAGAAAAGCAAAGAATCAAGAAATCTCCAAAATAAAGTCAGATATAATCTCCCTTAAAATAGTAGCAGCTAAAGCTACTCGTAGCAAGGAAGAAACTGAGGAACAACTTACAAAGAAGAGTGCTGAGTGTGAAAGATTAGAAGAAGAGATTGTCCTTCTCAGGAAGAAGGTTGAAGGGATGAACAAGATCATGAAGAACTCTCAAGCTCTAGATGACATGCTCAGCTATCACAGATCTCCATCTGATAAATCAGGACTTGGGTATGTAGGTGAATCCTCAAACAAGGATGAAAATGCTTTAAGCAAAGGAGATGTGAAAAAGCCAGAAAGAAATGGTGATGCTCCTAGTTCCAGCAAAGGCAAGGAGAAAAATGAAGGCTGCCATAGAAGAAATCTTGCTCCAAGTAGAAAACCAGCTCCAAGGAGAAATGTAGCTGATGGCAAAGATGCAAGAGGCAATGGTGATCATCAAAAGATCTCAAGGCAGCAAGACTTCAAAAGTATGTCAAGGAAACCTCCATCTCTCAGGTACCAAAGTTCATTTTTTGGTTATTGTTATTCTTGTTCAAACTTTGGTCATATGGCAAAATATTGTAGAACATTTCATGGAGATAGATGTTGTGGTCCCCAACAATTTCCAAGAAATAATTTCACAAGAAGAAATCATGATTTTTTATTCATGAAAAATGTTGAATGTTTTAAGTGTCATAACATTGGGCATATGGCACGAGATTGTAACTTGACATGGGCTCTTACACAAGCTAGACCCATGCAAAAGAAGAAAGTTACACAAGTGTGGAGAAGGAAGGAAAGGCAATCTGAAAATCCTTTGAACTCCCCAGCTGATCTAAATTTATTTTGAGAAGAGTCTGCCAAAAGAAGACAAGCATACATTAAAGGGGAGCTTGTAATTTTTGTTGCTGAACTGTCTTAACAGTCACTCCTTGATGAAGATTTTTTTAAGGGACAAATATGAAGTTAAATCTGCCACAACAGCAGAGAAGAAAAAGGGGCAGCGCTCAAATGTGAAGTGTAGCAGTGCAATAAGAAAAGTATGCAAAGCATGGAGACCCTCACAGCAGTGGGAAGATAGAACAAAAAAAACAGCAGTTGTTTGAATTTTGTTATGGAGCACATGAATTGAAATGCATAGCAACGGAAGGTAGTTTCCTTCTACGAAATGTGAGAGAACATACTCACAGCAGAGTGAGTACAACATACAACAGCTGAAAAGAATGTAATGTTTTTTTATATGCGATGCAGCATGCAAAGAAATACATAAAGAGAAACAGGGACAACAGATTTTTAATGCACATGGGTGAATGAAAATTTGTGGCAGCAGAAAATTGAAAGGAACTGCACAGCAGTGCATTGGGTTAAAAAAAATGAATGAAGACTAAGATTGTGTGAAGCAAGGTGAAAAGAAAAGGCAGCAGCCTGTGTTATTTTTATTGTGTGGAGAATGCAGCGCAAAACAGCGTGAGGATGATTTCTCTCTATGAGAAAGTAATGGAGAGTAAAGAGTTAGTGTATGGGCACACAACAGTATGATGAAACAAAAGGCAGCCACAGTGCAAATTGCAGAGGCAACGCAGTAGCAAGTAAAAACCCAGGATGACAGAGTCTATGGTTATGGGTATGGACAGCAATGCATAAGAAAAGGCAGCGGCGTGATGGCAAGAAGAAGAAGCACAATAGTGCGAAGAAATGTGTTTTTACACAACAATGCAAATAAGAAAAGGCAGCAGCTTGAAGTTTTTTTGGACAGCAGCAGATGGAAAAGAAATTTTTTCCTTTACAACAGTGTAAATTTGTAAGGTGGGACAGAGTAATTGTTCCAAGAAAAGACAGAGTATTATGTCTTTGAAGAATGCACAACAATGCAAAGTTTGCAATGAAATGTAAGTGAAGTGCAGCGACACAATAGCAAGTGTAGACACAGCAGTGTCGGGTATACGCAGCAAAGAAGATGGCACAACAGTGCAGCAGAGAATATGCAGCAGCATAAAGTTTTGTTGAAGAAATGAAAGGTAATGGACAGCGGTGTTTGGCGTTAATCCCTCCGTGAGAGGAAGCAAAGTTCTTTGTGTATCCCTCTGTTAAAGAGGAAGGTGCTTTTCAGCACATTGTCATTGTAAATCCCTCTGTCACGAGGAAGGTGCTCTTAAGCACAGGTAAATCCCTCTATCAAGAGGATGATGCTTTTCAGCATAGTCACAGGTGTATCCCTCTGTCAAGAGGAAGGTGTTCTTCAGCACATTGTTATGGTGGATCCCTCTATCACGAGGAAGGTGCTCTTAAGCACAGTTTCAGGTTAATCCCTCTATTAAGAGGAAGACTATTTTATTGCTTGTGGAACTGCATGTGAAGCAGTGTTGGAAAATCCCTCTATGAAGAGGAAGATGCTTTTTAGCATAGACAGGTGAATCCCTCTAGTTTAGAGGAAGATGCTTTTCAGCATAGACAGTAGTGAATCCCTCCGTTAAGAGGAAGACTCTTTTGCAACAGCAGCATGTCAAGGAGTTGAGGAAGTGTTTGGGTAAGACCGAATGCCCAGCAGTTGAAATTAAAGGGGAGTGTTGGAATGTTAATTCCAACTGCAGGTTGCAGGGCAGCGACGGACGTGGGCAACGTGGTCGGCAATTCACTGTGCGCAGGAGGCCAGCAGCTAAACCGCGCGGTCAGCAGTCAACGACCACCTCAAAACCACTGCGGCAAACTCAAAACCAGCAGGATCATATCGCACCACCCTTCAGCACAAGGCGGTTTCCGTGCATCGAGCTCCGATGCAATTGGGAGCTGACAGGTGTTCAAGCGCTGATGCTGGCCTGACATCAGCCTGTCCAATCCGTCGGAAGGTATCGAGCACCCAACTTACCTCTCCCGATACCCGTCCGATCGTGGTGCTTCTCTGTCCGCCGTTTGATCTCCGGGAAAGGACAGTGCAGTTTAAACCTGTCCAATGTACGCGGGCCCGTCGAAAATTAATATTCTCCATACCTTATGTTTAAACGTCTGACATAGTTTTTGGTAGGGTCGTAAATATTCTACGGCGAAGTTATTATGGTGTATGGGCCGAAACATATGGTAAGTTTTTTTATATTTATTTAATATCACGTTGACCAATCTTTTTGTATGTAAAAACAACAAAACCCGCGGTGATTAAAAAAAATGTAGCTGTCTGCAATGAAATTTTTTTTGGCATATAAAAAAAAAGGGGAGAAGACAGGGGTCCGCGATATATGAAAAATGCGTGTGTAGTTTTTTTTTGAGCAAGGGGCAGCAAGTAAAACTGAGGGTCTGCAGAACCCGTAAAAGAACAGAGAGTTAATTTTGTATTGCAGGGGAGAAATGCAAGTGCATAAATATTTCTGGGTTTGTAATGTAAAAAGTTTTTATGCAGCAGAGTAATTTTGTTTGTAATGTGATGTAAAAAGAATGCACAGCAGTGCAAGAAAAGACAGAGAAAGTAAATGAAGAAAACCAGTGGGTTGTTTTGTTTCAAATCCATGAGTTGTTTCACACAGCAGTGAAAAGGTAAATGTGTAAATCCCTGTAAGTTTTGTTTTCACATAGCAGTGAATGTAAATGAAATATTTACACAGTGGTGTAAAATTTCATAGGAGGCAGAGTAACTTAGGTGAAAATGTTTTGGTGAATCCCTCTCAGTAAAAGAGGATGAATATGTCTCTGTAAATTCTCAGGTGAAAACAGAGTTTTGGTTTAATGTTGTTTCTGGTAAATCCCTCTCAGCAAAGAGGATGAATGTATATCAGTCATTTTATTTTAATGAATGGAAATCTTTTATGGTGGTGCATTATACTCTGTTCAGTGAATTTTTTTTAAAGGGTAAAGATCCTGGAGTAGAGCAAAGGAAACAGAGCATTGCCTCTGTGTTTTATATTATATGGTTTTGGTATTTTCCCATTGCAAACGAAAAATACCCAATAAGACTGAGAGTTGGTGAAGTGTGTTCAGGCAGAGACATTTCAGTGAGTGAGCGTATGATCTACACAGGGCGAGATGGTATACCTGTATATGTTGTGGAAATTAGAAACACATGTGCCACTTGGTGTGCAATCAGTAATATACACATCAGTTGCGGGATGTTGACGAGTGTTCACTGAAACTACTTTATCATCACAATCCCTTTTTTATAAATATGTAAAAGTTAATATCCATTTTCATGAAAGAGAAGAGGACTTTTTGTGTTTCTTCCAAAAAAGATATGGCATTATCCTTATATAATATCTCACATAAATCATTAGATGTATGAGGCTAGTGTCACCTCTCTCTTGAGAAAACCTCAGGTGCCTTCCTTTTAGGCATCGGTTGGCAGTAGATGGAAACAAACAACTAATGCCAACTTTGTCATTTGGCCATTCCCACTATATTTAATCCGTTTTCGAAATTTTAGGCTCCTTTTCTAATCACCAAGCTGTGCAAAGAGACCAACTGGCTCCCCTTGAATTAAGGGGATCTCATTTACATTATATTTGTTTCAAGCAGCCACAATCTAAATTATACATATTAAGTGAAGGGAGCTTTGGACACAGTAAAATTACACACATGTGGCAATTATGTTATTGAAATTCATCCTTGATACTTAGCTTGATAATTTGACAACCTATATCTATATTATAATTCTGATAGAGTTAGGGTTACTCTTATGATCAGGTAAATATGAGGTGTAGCCACTAGGAAATATTAACTATTATAGTACAAATGATGACATCGAATTATAACAATGTAAATTCATCTATTTGTTAGTGGTGAATGCTAGTTTCTAGAGTAAATTCATCTATTGGCTAGTGGCGAATGCTAGTTTCCAGAGTTGAAATAGGCGTCAATGCTATCATTTTCAATAAACGTTTAATAATTGATAATGATAGGCTATGATATAGAGATTTTTGAATTACTTGATAACATGCTCGATGTACATGTTTCAGAGGGTGGAATTTTAAATTTGATGTGCAATCTAATATTATATAACTAATTATTTATTGTTTGATGGATTATTAAGGCTAATCTACTAAACTATAAAGAGACTTGCAACTTCAGGTCATGTTCTAACTTCTCTGTCTAAGAAACAGTATATGTCTTAACAACTCGATCTATGAGACGCGAGCAATCTCTCAAAAAATTGGGACCACATTCTTCGGAGTAGGATTTAAGTCATGCTCGCACTCCAAAAGTTCATAGTATCTTATTGAAAGTACAGAGTCCATAGGTATAATAAGTGCATTAAAGACTATGGATTTGGATTGATAGGTCTAAATTTTTACTATCCAATGATCTAGCTTCTAACCAACGAATACATGAAGGAGTACAAGTTGCCTAAAAGAGAATAATTAGACCACTAGAAGGAAATTCAAGAAAGATGAAGATATTCACATGCACATGACGCAAATTAGACTGATTACAACCTCAACAACGTCCATAGGAGCATCACCTTCTCAAAATCAGTTTGAATATTGGTTGCATACGTACATGTAATGAATTTAGTTAGCAGGAGATTGCTAGTGCCCAAATTTTCATATTTTTAGCACTTTTCCAATACATTTTTGTCAATATTTTTCTCATTTCCATCTCATATTAATACCTTCTGAACTCAATCATTTGTGAGTAGTCTTTACATGAGACTTTACCCTCAATACTTCAAAGTATTTCTCCGCTTTCAATTATTTGAGAAAGCCATAGCCTAATTTATATTTTATTTGTCACAATCTATGGTTTATAATTTTAACCTAATCAACTTTAAATTAACAACTTTCCATATTGGTTTAAAATATTATAATAAAGAAACTTTGAAATCTTAGGGCCCCATATCCTACCCAATTTGCATCACCAAACTTTTACGAATTGATAAATAAAGTTCTTTCAAATAATTAAAAACAAATCCGACATTTTTCAAATTATTATTTTGATTTAATTTCTAATTAATTTTTTGGAAATTAATTATATAAACTATACAACTGGTCAATTTCTAAAAAATAAAAACAATAAACGAAATTTATAAACACAATCACGAGAACTCAATTACAACCAACCCATATAAATCCTTGAGGAAAATGATGAAAATCTCAACTTTATCTTCATGGAAACTTAATGGGGAGCTCTTAATTTCCCTCCTCTCCATCTAGTTTTGAGATCATCAAAATTACATTTATTTACTTACTTTTCTCTTATGTTTTCATATTACCTATCATTTTTCTATTGATGTTTCCTAAGGTAGACTCTACAATTTCTTTCCAGATTTCTATATGCTTGTTTATATAACTCAAGCTTGATTGCTTTTACACTTGTGTATTCATTTTTTTTAATACTTATGTTTGTCAAATTTTAAACCACTTTGTAACATTCTCTTTAAAACAGTTGACTGACTCTTGATAATTTGTGCAGATATCTGAGTATGAAGTTTCTTTATATTCAAATTTACTAAACAGAAAGGCTGGCTAATAAGCATTGCGTTTATTAAATGACACATTCTCTTTAAAACGATTGACTGACTCTGGATAATTTGTGCAGATTTCTGAGTATGAAGTTTCTTCATATTCAAATTTACTAAATAGAAAGGCTGGCTAATAAGCATTGGGTTTATTAAATGACACTATTTTCAACATGTTATGTTTTTTTTTCCCTGAACATAGATTGTAATTTCAAAAGTTCGTTAGTGAAGGTCTATAACAATTAATTAGATTTTAGAACTATATATTTTAAAATCATTATTTATTTTTATAACAATTAATTAGATTTTAGAGCTATATATTTTAAGATCATTATTTATTTTTTTAATTTATAGGTCTTTTAAAATCTTGACTTCAATCAAATTGTTAGGTCCCTATAATATCAGTGAACCGAAAAATTATACTAGTGATTCTATGACAAGTATTCCAAGGTATCAGTGAACCGAGAAATTGTTTCTATTAATTGGCAAGACAATATACAATTATATTTTGTCATGAAGATGAGTAAAAATAGAAGATAGGAAACTAAAAAAATATGATGACTCAATCAACACTTGCCACATAGCTTATTAAATGAACTTATGCCTAATTTTTGTTATCTTTTAGAAAATTGATGTAACAGGATCGAATGGAATGATCTGATTGACATGGATCTCCATCTGTTTTTTTAATTAATTTAGATAGAAAAAAATATGTATAAAAACATTCACTCTCTTTCACAGTCACACAATGGTTGATGAAGGGCATATATATATATATATATATGAGAATATGATTCTTTCTATTTTTTTTAAACATTCTACCGTCCTCTGTAGTTAGCTATTGACATCTCAACCAACATGACAGGCCTACTAATAATGTAATGCAACATGGAAAACTAAAGAGATGTTGGTTATAGGTGGCCTCTGGAAAGTTCACTTGAAAACGCCCTACAAAATTACTTTCCTCTATTCTCAGAGTAGGCAATATCATACTCCCACTCTCTCTTGAGAAAACCTCAGGTGCCTTCCTTTCAGGCTTCGGTTGGGAGTAGGTGGAAACAAACAACTAATGCCAACTTTGTCATCTGGCCATTCCCACTATATTTAATCCGTTTTTGAAATTTTACCCTGCTTTTCTAATCACCAAACTGTGCAAGGAGACCAACTGGCTCCCCTTGAATTAAGGGGATCTCTTTTACATTATATTTACCTTGACTACAACATTGGTGAAATCATTACAAGGTTTATACTTTGCTGTGCTTTTTATCATTATGATTTGGGTGGGTATCCCTTGAAAAGCAGACAAGAATCATCTGTTATGTGTGACAGGACTTCCAGTGCCTACACGGTACCTCACGTCATCCCCACGCAATCCATTGATTTTGTGCTTAGGTTATTCATTAACTTCTCAACATCTGGTTTTAGGAATATTCCTGTATATGCAATTGGGTCTATAACAAACAAAACATGCTGCAGAAATTGGCCCTTGTACGGTTCAAATACAACTCTAGAAGCTTCACTGGAATACGAAATATGCCAATGTTGTAAGGAATAACAACTGTTCATATACTACCAATTTATTCTGTTCATATACTACCAATTTATTTAATTTTTAGATATTTAGGGTGCATCTAAAATTTTTTAGGAAAAAAAACAATTTTAATTCATTAAGAAATTGTTGTTTCCTTGTTGCAGTCCTTAATTTGAATAGTCATACAATGCTTGCAGGTATTGGATGGTCGAGAGGAACCCCTATTGACTAATTATGCCAGACCACAAGTAGGTACATTAATGGTTACTACGGGATCAAAACTCTGTCAACATGTATGTTGTCTTACTAAATTCTTTTCACTTTGCATCTTCAAAGCAATATCTGTATCAATTCTATGATTTTATTTTATTTAGAATTCTCTTAATGTGTATGTACATGGTTTCTTTTTCAGTGGTTTACCTAGCTACAAATTGTTTTGCAAGTCATGAAAACATTATTGGTGCAGAGGACTGGCCTTGTTTGTCTTTTTGTTTAAACCATGTGTTTACTAAATATTACTAAATGTTTATAAAGATATGCTTAGTTGATAAACCAGCTAGAAGTGGATCAAACGCAAACCTCAATATATGTTTAGATAGACCAATGATGGAAAGCTAGAAGCGAGACGAGGAAACATCAAAAGAGTGTAGTCAATCAAGTCTACTTAAGAAAGAAAAGATTAGACAGGCTAATTGAGCAACAGACAGTGCATCACAAATTCACTGTTTGAGCTAGCATAATATGTTTGAGCTAGCATTTAGGAGGCTAGACAGAATCAATTGAAGTTTTACTGCTTCTGTGTTGATTTTATGAAGGCCTTTCACCCTACCTCTTTATATGCTTCCAAAGTTTCACTCTCCAAATTGTTGTCTGCAACAGGAAATTGATTGGGGGAAATATTTCATCAACGGGCGTGATGCTGAAAATAAACCTTTGAATCTCTTTGAAACAGGGGATTTTCTCTCTGTGCGAGAGAAATTTGGACATCGAACTCATACTCTGTCTACAACAGGGGGAATTTCGTGAAAAATGCAAGTATATATCGACATGCAAAAGCGATTGCAAAAGGAGGAGCCGCTCATGCTAGAGTTGCAAGTTATAAAGTTTGTTGGCCTACAGATTCAAGCGACTACAATTGCTATGATGCAGATATTCTTGCAGCATTCGATGAAGGGATACATGACGGAGTTGATGTGTTCTCAGTTTCTCTGGGAGGTCAACCTTCCATTCCGGATTATTTTCAAGATTCAATTTCAATTGGATCATTCCATGCAGTTCAAAGAGGGAAGGTTGTCGTCTGTTCCGCCGCAAATATTGGTCCAAGACCGGCGACAGTTCAAAATGTGGCACCTTGGATCATAACTGTGGGAGAAAGCAGCATCGACAGAGCATACCCTTTGAGTGTTCATCTCTGAAACAACATAACATATATAGTAACTACGGTTTATTGGAATTCCTAATTATTTTATGTTTTACAATTTTTTAAGAGAGCAGAAACATACCTGGGACATGGAAAACAATCGATGGTAGTTGTTTCCTAATTGACATGGAAGAATCACCAAGTTTGTCCTCTGCCCTCTAACAGCACATTGGAGCACACGTCTCTTGTTAGCAATCTACAACGATTCTAAATCTTTTTAAAGAATCTCAAAATCAAGCTTTAGAAGTCCAGGAATACCTCCAGCCATTGATAATGCTCTTGCTGCAAACCAGAGTCCACTTGCTTCTTCACTGAAACAGCACTCCAGCTTCAATCCAAGCAAAAAGAAAAATCACAGAAAATCTGAAGGCACTTCCAAGCTATGCTCTTTCAGCTAGATGGTGTAAACAACTAAAGGGGATTGAGATGCTAGCTTGGGGACCAAATAGATGAATTTATAGCCAAGCTTCCATCAAGCTTCTTATGGCTATGTGTCAAGTTTTCCACAGATCAAGGTAGAGAACTCGAGATGGAGTAATGGACCACTTCAGAAGCTCCAACCAGAAAATTAATTAACTGCAGTTGATTTCCTTAATTTAAGGAAATTACTGCAGTTGGTTTCCAAAATTAAGGAAAGGTTGCAGTTTAGTTCCATAACTGTAGGTTACAGGTTGCCAAAAATTAATGGAGTTTAACATTCTCCCACTTGGTCCATACTTCCAAACTTAATGTCTCAACTTAAAAACCATCGATAATCTGTATTAAGTAATAGATACATGAATCATGCTGATAAGTCCTCTAATGACGAGTATTATCTTCCACGTATTACTATGAATTTATTCTTATTATAATTTATGTGGCAACAATTTCTTAATGAATAAACCTTATGTTTATTCTTGGTCCTTCTTAAATGAATTTTCTCAAATCAACTTAAGGTGCACATAAATATGAGAAAAAACATCACAATAATTAAGAATTTCACTAAAATAACATTGTCCATACAATGAGAAACTACATAGTGAAACCAAGTCCCATATTCATTACATGATCCTTGAATTTAAATGGTGGCATGCCCTTAGTGAAAGGATCAACAATCATCAATTCAGTGCTGACATGCTCAATGACCACATTCTTTTCTTTAACACGTTCCCTTATAGCTAAATACTTAATGTCGATGTGTTTATTTCGACTCCCACATTTGTTGTTTTTAGCCATAAAAACAGCAGCTGAATTATCACAATATATTCTTAATGGCTTAGAGATAGAATCCATAATTCTAAGCCCAGAAATGAAACTCTTAAGCCATACACCATGTGAAGTAGCCTCAAAACAGGAGACGAACTCTGCTTCCATAGTGGAAGTGGCAATCAAAGTTTGCTTGGCACTCCTCCATGATACAGCTCCACCGGCCATCATAAAAATGTAAACTGATGTTGATTTACGTGAATCAACACATCCAGCGAAGTCAGAATCTGAGTAGCCAATTACTTCCAAGTTGTCCGTTCGTCTATACATAAGCATGTAGTCTTTGGTTCCTTGAAGGTACCTCATTACTTTCTTTGCAACTCTCCAGTGGTCTAAACTTGGATCACTCTAATATCGTCCCATCATTCCCACAGCAAATGCAATGTCAGGTCTTGTACAGACTTGAGCATACATTAGGCTTCCGACAGCAGAAGCATATGGAATATTCTTCATTTGTTCCCTTTCCAAGTCGTTCTTTGGGCATTGGTTCAAATTGAACCTATCACCCTTCAAAATGGGAGCTACACTTGGTGAACAATCCTTCATCCGAAATCTCTCTAAAATTTTGTTAATATAGGTTTCCTGTGACAGACCCAAGATGCCTCGAAATCTGTCTCTATGGATCTTAATGCCAATGACATAAGATGCCTCACCCATATTCTTCATATCAAAATTTTTAGAGAGGAATTGTTTCACCTCATGTAGCAAACCCTTATCATTGGTTGCTAGCAAAATGTCATCCACATATAAAACAAGAAAACAAATTTTACTCCCATAACTTTTAGGTATATACATTGATCCATAATGTTTTCTACAAAACCGAAAGAAGAAATTACATTATGGAATTTCAAATTACCATTGGCGGGATGCTTGTTTTAAACCATATAATGACTTCTTGAGCTTGCAAACCAATTGCTCACCATCACTAGAGGGGAATCCTTCAGGTTGTTTCATGTAAACCTCCTCCTCTAGATCTCCATTGAGAAAGGCCATTTTCACATCCATTTGTTGTAACTCTAAGTCAAAATGGGCTACTAATGCCATAATAATGTGCAAGGAATCTTTCCTAGATACAGGAGAAAAAGTCTCCGTGTAGTCGATTCCTTCTTTCTGAGTGAATCCCTTAGCAACAAGTCTTGCCTTGTATCTCTCAATGTTGCCCAATGACTCTTTCTTTGTCTTAAAGACCCATTTACATCCAATGGATTTTGCACCATTAGGCAACTCAACAAGATCCCAGACTTCATTACTCTTTATGGAATTCATCTCTTCCTTCATGGCATCGTACCATAGTTCTGATTCTGTGCAACTCATGGCTTGTGAAAATGACTTTGCATCATTTTTGGCTCAATGTTATAGTCAGATTCTTGTAGATACACAACATAATCACCAGGAATTGTTGATCACTTTGGTCTAGTAGATCTTCTTAATGTTGTACCATCATCTTCCTGAGAAGTATGTGGTTCAACTTGTTGTTCAAAAGTTCTTGGCAACTCTTGAACTCCTTGATCTACTTGAATATCGTCAACAGCTTGTGGAACTTCAACAACTGGTTGTTCAACACCAGTTTGTACCTGAGGGGTGCTATAAACAATAATCAATCTATCACTTGAAGTGGAAGGTTGAGATTCTGAATGATCCTTCTCAGAAACTATGTTTTTGGTTTGATCGCTCCCAGTGATCAAGTCATTTTCAAGAAACTTCGCATTTCTTGATTCCACAATCCTAGTGCTATGAGATGGACAATAAAATTTTTAACCTTTAGACCTTTCAGCATATCCATCATCTGCATGATGTGCTCGCACACACCTTTCACACTGGTGAGTCTTAAGGATGAGAACTTCATGATTAGGGTGTTTGCTAGTGCCTTGTCAGAAGTGACGAATTGATCATCAATGGCCTTCAACAAGTCTCAGACCTTTTCATGCTGATCAACGGAACCATGAATACCAGCTAAAATTTTAATCTTAATGAACATCATGCTTAGACGATTGGATCGCTCCCATCATTCATAAAGCATGATGTCCGCTGCAGTGTTGGTATTAGTGAGTGCCAGCGGTTCATCTTTCCTAATAGCATAATCTATGTCCATCCACCCCAAATGAAGGAGAATCCTCTCCTTCCAAACCTTATAGTTATCTCCCTTAAGTTCGGGAATGTCACAACGGATTGCAGAGAAATTTGCAGGTTGTACTACTGCATAAAATCACATGCTTATGTTAAAATTGAGGCTTAATAAAATCTCATGATTTACCAATGTAAATCATGCTCAAAATTGAATCTAATGACATAAAAATTGCCTGTGGGAATTTTTTTTAATTCAAGCAGATTCAATTATTCATTGTTTTGAAATTTATGATAAAACTATTAATTCATAACTCCTCTGGGTAGGTTATGAAATTTTATCCTAATTAATTAGATAAATATAATAAAAATTCCTGTGGGATAAAATTTATTATATTTAGTCTAATTAACTACAATTTAATGTCTAAATAATATTTATGTGATCTAACTAATCAAAATATATAATTTTAATTAATTAAAGATGTTGTGGCTATTCTCTAATTAATTAAAATTATATAGATCACTAGACATTATTCTTTACATAAATTGCATAAACAAAATTTAACCAGTAAAAATAATGTTTACTGAAAGGAGTAATTCAAATTGACATTTTAAATAAACTCCATATAACTGTCAGCATTACGGTAAATAATAGTAATAATTCTTCAAAATTAAAGCTAAAGCAGTCAGCATTACGGTAAATGACTGCAAATCGATTGTTCAATTTATAAACAAAACCCGGAGATTGACTGAAGCAGCGTTGATCTACTTTGCACTTGCATAGCAAATGCAGTTCGAAGGCTAGCTGGCTTGACTTCAGGCTCCGTCCTTAAGTTTATAAATCAAACAAAAATATATACATACATTTTTAATTACTTTCATCACAATCTTTTACTTTGCCAAAAGGTATGCATTTTTTAAATTTCCAAATATAAATTCCTTTGGCAAAAAATAAGACTGAATTCTTAAATGATAACAACATGTATTAAATTACATAACCAACTCCATATGTTATAACATATTCGTTATAGATCAAACCCATATAAAATAATTTATATGGTTCAACTAATAATCAAAAAATTATTTTTAAAAATTATCACATGGCAAATTCATTTACCATGTTTGTATGTTAATTGTATATACCTTTTTTTATTTTTAAAACATATGTATACCCAATATAAATCAAAAACCCATGTACTAATCTTCCAAATCGTAAAACATGAATCTCGTAATTTAAATTGACAATATATGAGTTGGTACCAATTTCAAAGTGAATGAATGTTAACACAACATTCAACGAAACAAACAGCTATTCAAAATTCATGAACACATCTATATTTTAGTAAAAAGCTTTCTTGGCTTTTTAGGATGCGGGGTTTCACTGCCACTAAATTTAAAATCTAATCACGATATTTAAAGCTATAAAATCATGATGTTTAGTTGACAAATGGACTTAAGGTTTATTTCCATCTCATCCGTTGGCTCTACTGGAGTGAAAGGACCAGACTCCTGCGGCACCCGCCCAGAACACCTCTAGAGGCAGCTCATCATCCTGAGAACTGCCCTATGTTCATAACCTCATATCCAAATGGGTGCAACAAGGTAGTCTGCCTATTTTCGTGGTAGACAGCAACGATGGGCTTTTCTGTCGGTTGAGAAAGCATGCTGATGAACTAGGCACATGTATAATGGAGACAATCTGATATAAAATTTAATAACATAAACTTGAACTAGGGTCTTTTCTTTTGGTTGTTCTCACAGGTCATAAACCTCCAAAAAATACACAGCAGAAATATGACTAATTTTCGATAAACAGGTTTACCATCCAGAGAGGGGTTTCTGGTTTATGGATTGTACTCATTGTGGGCGTTGGAAAAAAAAAAATCACCACAGACCCCGCAATCTTCAAACAAAGATTTCTATATGACCGGAAACACGTCAGCGGAAACGTTAAAATAGCCATTGCCGGTGGAAAGACCGGGCAGTTTATGTTAAAAAAAGGCACTAACAGCGGTGAGAAAATTTCCGATCTTACTTTGCTATTAAGCGGACTTATTCAGATAGAGTGCTAATAGGGCAGAAAGTTTCAAGTTCATTTGAAACCTCTTGATTAAAGAAAAGATTTCCCAATCATTTCCAATGATGGCCAACAAATATGCAATTTCGGATTTCGGATACAGAGAAACAGTCATCCAATTCAGGGTTGGAATTTCCAAATTTTAGTCAATGAAAACAGCATTAGATGACGAAAATAGAAGTGTCGAATAGCAGAGACTGAAGACTCACGCAAAATTCACGTGGCGAATAGGGTTTCCATTTCAGGGAACCGCAACTCAAGGCAGAGATATACATCAAGAACACATCAAGGCAGAGATACAAAGATGGTGCTCTGATACCAAATGGTAGCAATCTACAACGATTCTAAATCTTTTTAAAGAATCTAAAAATTAAGCTTTAGAAGTCTAGGAATACTTCCAGCCATTGATAATGCTCTTGCTGCAAACCACAGTCCACTTGCTTCTTCACTGAAACAACACTCCAGCTTCAATCCAAGCAAAAAGAAAAATCACAGAAAATCTGAAGGCACTTCCAAGCTATGCTCTCTCAGCGAGATGGTGTAAACAACTGGATGCTAGCTTGGGGACCAAACAGATGAATTTATAGCCAAGCTTCCATCAAGCTTCTTATGGCTATGTGCCAGGTGTTCCACAGATCAAGGTAGAGAACTCCATGGAGTAATGGACCACTTCAGAAGCTCCAACCAGAAAATTAATTAACTGCAGTTGATTTCCTTAATTTAAGGAAATTACTGCAGTTGGTTTCCAAAAATTAAGGAAAGACTGCAGTTTAGTTCCATAACTATAGGTTACAAGTTGGCAAAAATTAATGGAGTTTAACATCTCTCTCCCAAAAGCACAATGAGCTAAGTGAATGTTTTTTTTGTGGTTTATAGAAGATTTTTTGTGCTGCTGGCATTCTTTTTTCAAATAATTTGTGATTTCTTTCAGAGCATCATAATATTTTGGTCACTATCTCATTTGGGTTCATTTGGGTGTTGAATTGCAGGAAAATCGACAATCACCAATTTTTTGATGGTTTTTGCAACATTGACCCCAAATATTCTATATTTCTTGGGTTTTGTTACACATGTGACATAGCTATTAAGGTTCCATACCCACCTAATTCATGTATCAATATGCATTGCAATGCCCAATTTCAGAGAGTGAGGGGAAAATGGGGATAATCTCTTATTCGTAGATTGTGCTGTGGGTGAGATCCATTGAGTGGCAATTCCATCTCTTTTATGTTTTGGTACTTATTTTCTGTATATATTAATGCTTTGGCAATCTCTGGACTGCCTCTGTTACGTTGTTTATTCCATCGACTAAGTTATTACGCTGTGAGAGACATCAAGAATGATGTTCAGGTGCCAAGACCATTTGACTTTTATAGAGTATCTGGTTTGAATTTTATCAGTGGCATTGACAATCCAGAGCTATTTGGATTATATTTTTTTGTTTTTTAAATGTTGTTTCTGAATTTAGTGTTGTATCATATATTGGGACCACTGCTAACTTCCTACTCAAAATAATAATAAAGGTTTGGAAATTTACTAAGAATTACAGGTTTGGAAATTTACTAAGACTTACAATTTAACAAAATATCAAAACCGATCTACAATTTAACAAGATATCAAAACCTTGACCGATATTAGATTCCCAAGTCACCTAGGAATTAAGGATTTACAAAATTCATAGATTAAACCTATGATTTAAATAAATCCTAAAAGCATATGCAAATAATCGTAAAGGTTTGGTATTACTAAGGCTCGCGGGTAAACACAACATTCAGTGTCTTTAAAAACTCTGTAACACCATTTTTTTTAAAGTTCATGAATCCAACAAACCTCTACCAATTTTCACAGTTGCACTACGGACGGCAGGCTGGCTTAGTGCTTCTTCTCTAGTTAGGTAATGAAGCGCGTTTAATTCATCTTATGAAATTCGATTTACCAGTATTTGCATAAGGCCCGAGGGTGGAAATCTATCGCCGCAACATGGAACGGCTAAATATATTTCATCATGTTTTCTTGGAAAGCATTGTAATTGAAAGATGCATTATTTGGAGACTAATAAATACAAGTATTAGGGAATCAATTCAAAAGAAAAAAAATGCAATGGAGGATATCTAGAATAACGGTGAAGTTTTTCATAATACCATGGCACAGGTCCGATTCAAGGAATCGGAAGCAAACGCAGACATGTGCCATGAACCCTCTAATCTCAGAAATGGTTCCATGAACCTTTTGAAATATTCCTTCATCTCGAATGCCATATTCAAACATATGCGGGAAGCTCAAACATATGTGGAAAGCCCACTGCAAGCTTGGGCGCTAAAATTCTAATCCAAGAGGCCAGAGGCCATTAACATCATAGAAATAACTAATGATGAAATTTCAAGTGCTTTAGGGTAGAATAAATTTGCAGCTTTATATTACCGCTAAGTGTAACACATGCACATATCATTTTATATTACTCTAAGCACCAAGAAAGCTTATGAGGATAAAATTACATGTTATTTGATTACGGCTACGGGTAATTCCAACTTTTCATGGTTTAACAGGTGTTAGCAAATTATAAAGTATAATTAATTTACTAACACATTAGCTTCAAATTATAAAGTATGATTAATTAACTGACACATTAGCCTCTTTGTAAAACAAAAATTAATTACATATATACCTACTAAACAATCTGGGTTTATTTTATAGCTTTCGTTGCCATTAAGATTTCATTCATATCTCTATCTATTTATAACGTTCGTCGCCATTAATATTTCATTCCAGGAAGGATATATAACTGCGCGCACAACTCTCGCTGACAGGCAGAGCGTTAGCATTCATCTTCCTTCAATAAATTTCCTGTCAGCACCCCCAACGTTTGATATTATCAATCTCTTATGCATTAAAATTTTCGAATTGAAAGGCAATTCCATCGTTTTCTTCTTCAGTAAAACCAGAAGTAATTACAGTACAGAGAACAGAGGAAACAAGAGATGTAAATAAGTAGAGCAGTGCTAGCGTTGGAGATCACGCAGGCCAAACACTGATCAATTTGGGGATGGGGATGTTGACAAATTAGCAGAATAAATAAAGAGACCAGTGTTGTCGTTCGTAATCATGCAGGTCAAATTAGCAACGCAGGTAAGCTGTAATTAGTTTATTATTTGAAAATTCATTATTTTCACAGAATCCCAGAATCAAAATCATTTGAAGACATTTGTACAGGGTGTTGGTTCTTTTTTACAACGGTATTTGGGTTTTGTTAAATCCTTGTCATCTGGTTAATATTTATTTTACAATGGTATTTGGGTTTTGTTAAATCCTCGTCATCTAGTTAATATTTATTATTAGAAATATTTGTATTATAGTACTTTCATATTGAATATTTATAAACATATCGAAAGGAAAGGAATGTAAGATACTAATAAGTTTATAAAACATAAACTAGTGAATATAATGAAAGTTCGTGTCCACTTCCAAATCTAAGGACCCAATGTTCTATAGCATTCTACTTTATTTCCCTTCACATGAGCTCGTGAATATCCATTAATTAGATGCTCTAAATTGAGTATCGTTATACAAATTTTATCTTTAATCAAATTTATTTTTAATAATTTTATTTTATAAATATTAGATAAATTATTTTAATATTTTGAAAAGTAAATAAATAAAATAAAAATAAAATATGGATTTTATTTTGTTGAAATTAGGTATCTATTTTTCTAAATAGTGAATTTTAAGTTGTTTAATATTTTTTTTTAATATAAAAATAGATTTAACATCTTGAAAATGTAATCATTTGAAGACATTTGTACAGGGTGCTGGTGTCGGATAACATAAAAGGTATGAGTTCAAAAATATAGTTTCATTATAAGAGTAAAGTTACCAAGCTCAATAAAATTTCAAATAAAACCACCAAATTTCAGAATAAAAGAGATTTTCCATTCATAGTGAGGCTTGGAAAGGTTAATAATGCATATTTTCAATAATAACTCTTTTCGAAATAGAAAGATGATACTATTTATGGCAATCACCAAATTTCAGAATAAAAGAGATTTTCCATTCATAGTCAGGCATAGTCAGGCTTGGAAAGGTTAATAATGCATATTTTCAATAATAACTCTCTTCGAAATAAAAAGATGATATTATTTACCGCAAAAGGCTCGGGATTTTGGAATGTTTGATGCATTGTCTGCTATGATAGAAGCTTAGAAACAGAAGCATATGAGGTTAGAAACAGAAGCATATGGACAAATCTTAAATATGAAATCAGAAAAACCACCTCCAAAGCACATAGCAAAGAAATAATAATGAAATGAGAGTGAAATTAATTACTGATGAATTAAGAAAACACTTTATATAGTGAAAGCTTGAGTGATAGAAGCAAAACGATTACCATGAATAGATGAAGGGAACAGTGCAAAGAGTTACATGCCATCAAATAACCATGTTAAACGTTTGTATAAATTCAACATTTTTTTATGGCGAATATCACATTAAATGGGGAATGCTTCATTTGGTCTGGGAACTTACAAGTTGTAAGGTGAAGCTCCGCTCTACGCTAGAGGCTCCTCTGCTCCTCAAACTAGCTACTCCACACTCTATGCTCTGAACTTACTCCGGAGAATTAGCTGCTTGACACTCTAAAACTTACTCCAGACTCCGGACAAGGCATTTGTAGACCACCGTGGATGCGTCTGCATATGCAAACAGCTGGCACTTGCACGATCCAAGACACTGCATGCATGACATGGAGAACAGGTACTTTGCTAACCCAACACGTGGTTTCATCTTAATAAAAAGTGGCCCCAACTGGACTTTGGATAAAATGAAGGCACGAAAAAATCACTACTGCCCGAAGTTTGGATATAAAATAAAGTGTAACATAATTTTTTTTGGATATAAACAAACTTTGTAATTAAAATGCACGGTGCCGGAAAACTTTGTATATAAAAACGTTACCAGAATATTTCCGTGTCGGGCCACGTAAAGGCTGCAATAAGAGGCAGAATATTTTTCAAAAAAAAAATTGGTTAAAATTTCAGTGAATGACATTGTCAGCATTAAACATTGGTTAAAATAGGTATAGGCGGAAAAAAGAATCGGTCAAAAGATGAATTAATGCAGGGTCAACGATCAATCGATCGCTATAGTCCTGCTAAAGGCGGGGACTAATAATGGAATAATGGAGAAATGTAGAATTTTCTATATTATTTTATTATTAGCTATTAGTTGTGATTAGGTAGATTAGATTTTTTTAAAGAATTTGTTAAATTTCCTCAACATATTTTTAATCTTATTTATGTACAAATGATTTGGTGAATGAATGAAGTATTGTAAATGAATGATTGAGAATTATTCATTTGTCTCTCTCTTAAATCTATTTTGGTATGAGAGAAACCATGGAGCCTCCAAGGCTTGAATCTCATTTCTCAGCTTCTGCATGTCAAGGCTTTCATCTTGCTCTGTTGTTGGTGCTGAGGTGGAGGGTGTAGCTTGTTGTGTTTGCTGACTGGGAGGGGCAGTGGTTTGAGGAGCTTCCTCCAGATTAATTGTTTCTGGAGGAGGTTGTGAAGTTTGTCCTGCCTCCTTTTGCTGCAATGTTGCCTGAAGGGCAACCTCAGATTCCTCCAGCTTCTCTTGTGTCTGGATGAGCTCTTTGTATAATGTTATCAGCATAGCTGCTGCATCCTTGTCTTGTCTGAGCTGGGCAACCTCTTCTGTTTGAGGATGAAGAGTTGCTGGGATTTTTATCATTTTTCTTAGTACTGCCATATCAGCATCCCTTAGCTTCAGCAGCTCCTGTACTGCTTTGACATCCTTAGGATCATGCCCAAGCTCTATTATGATGTCCTCTAAAGCATTGATCCTGTTGTCCTTTGCTTGGGAGGATGCCCTTTCCAACTCAAGTTGTGTAGTGGTGTTATTTAGGCTATTTTGTAGCCTGTAGTTCACCAACGTCTTGTCTGCCAAGGAGGCATACACCATCTCACCCATTTGTTTGTGTAATTCGATCTGATCCATTGGGTGGATGTCCTTGGCCAGGACCTCAAGGTTGGTCCTGATATAATCGGAAGCAGACTGTGGTTGCTGCACGGCTGGTGTGAAATGGCTCATTATCATTTTGCCCTCATGTGCATCATAAGCAGACATGAGTCTTTGCTGGTTAGTGGGAGCCATTTTCAACAAATGATTATACAATTACAGCCTTATGGGTTCATTTCTCTTCTTGATATCCTTGAACTGCTGCTTGATACTCTTTTCACCTTCCCTTTGTTGGCTTGAGGAGCTAACTTCTCCTCCTGCTGCCCTTTCTTGTTCCTGCTGGAAGGAACTTGCTGAGGCCTCCATGCTCGGTAGGCCTATACCCGAAGTTTGCCCTATTGACATTTCTTCTTCTGAAAAAGGGTTCAGCCTTTGCCTCTTCTCCCCTTGAGTTGTTGATGTAGTAAGGGGAGTCTCTCTGTCCCTTTTCCTGCTTATGTCCTCTCTTTGTGGGGTTTGGAGGACTGAAGAATCAATTCTTGATTCTTGCCTAGGAGGCACCATTTGTACTGGCCGCTGCTCTGTGAACATTGGGGCCTCTGCTGTTTGTTCTTTTTGCCCTGGCTGCTCCTTTTCTGGCTGGTGAACCTGTTGTTGTTGCTGAACCTGTGCTTGCTGTACCTGTTCTTGCTCCATCTCTTTTTCCTTGCCTTTGTTGGGAGCTTGATTTGTAGTTTTGACTGCCTCCTGATGTGCTATGGAGGATGAGGCAGCTGCTCCTACTTGAGGCTTTGGCAGAGAGAATACATGTGCAGGAAGTTCCAAGTCAGCCATTTTAGGAATATTTCTTCTTGCTCTCTCATTCAGTTCTTCTTGTGTAATAGGTTCCTCTAGTGTGCCTCTTTTCCATTTTGATTGATTTGCATATTGTTCAATGTGAGGCAACCTTACATGGTCATAACTAGAGACCCTATATTTGATCGTTCTTAATGATATGGAGTGATTGGGGTCATAAGGTTTCCAGAGGAAACTGGTCTTTAGGCCAAGGCAATCTAGCTTTCTGTCAGCTTCTTTCCAGCCTTCCTCCCCTTTGTTCAAAACAAGGTGGCCCAATTGGTTTTTCACTTTCAGCTGTGCCTTCTTGCCTTTGCCTGAGAAGTGTATCATATCAGCATTCCCAAATTTCCTGAAGTATTCAATGGAAAATAGTCTCATGGGCACATACTTGGGCAGTCTGTATGGGGGTAACTCACAACCATATATTCTGATAACGGTGTAGTTTTGGTAAAAATACCAATCCCCAATGCTATACACTTTGGACAACTGAAGGACTCTATGCATCTCATCTGTCAGTCTTGGAGGAGGCGAGCTCAGGAACAGAGACATGGCTGGATGGATGAAGAGGTCTATAAACTCATAGTAAGTGTATGGAGAATAGGCTCTGCAGTGAAAAACTGAGCTCCAGTACACTACAGACCTTGGATTACCTTGTGCATCCACTCTTTTGACAATGAAGAAGAATTTCTCATGTTGATAGTATAAAATTAAGTGGTAGATGCAGGAGGTGTATCTGAACACCTTCTCTCTTGACAGGTTCATAAACTGCTCATGCATCTTATCTGATATGTAGGTGGCATAGTCATAACAGATTGGAGCTTTGCCAGGGGAAAACATTAGCATCATTATCAGTACAGTTTCATCAATATACCAAACTGATTTATAACCCAGGATGGAACTGATCATATCTGCAAGGTCTACGCCCAATTGGTTGAGGTATCCAGCAAAAATAGGAGGGTATTGCACAGTATCAGAGTTAATAAACAATTGGTTCAGCTTTGTGATCTGAGCATCTGTCAACATTCTAGCTCCTTGGTTTATCAGATCCAACAAAGACAGGGGGACCAATTTCTTCTCAGTCTTGAATTGCAACATCTCTCTGATGGCCTCAGGGGTGATGTAGAATACAACTGAGCCTGAAGGGTCAAGCACAGCTCTCTGAGTGGGATCACAACATACAACACACAGGTGAATTAGGTCAGGGAATTGGTTGACCTGAGGAAGCTTGAAGATTGGGAGGAAGGAATCCCAAATGCCCAATATATCTATTCCATCTACATGCTTGGCCTTTAATTCATTTAGCAGGTGGAGGTGGAACTTGCTGTGTGTTAGGGAGTTTTCTGAGATTTGATAATCTAAGTCTGCTAAATCCTGCCACTCCAATTCTCTCTGAGGGGCATTCAAAGGGGCAACATTGAGGGCCACAGGTGCTACTGGAGTCTCCATGGTTACTTAAGAACTCTGTTTTGTATGTAAAATGATGTTACTAGGCTGAGTAACAGAAAAAGTATTGCTTGGACAAAGAGGTGAATTGAGAAACAGAGGACGATAGGGTAAACTTGCAGCAATTGAAATACTGCACACGGTCACTTGAGAAGGTGAATGCTTGTCTTTAACAAACCTCTCTCAATAATTAGGTGTAAGTTCTGGGTTTCCTGTTCACGACTGCGCGAACAGAATGCAGGTTTCAATGAAAGTTTTGTTTAAACAGGCTCAGCTAGTGAATTTCGACCATTCAATTTTCAATGGGAATTGGGTGCAGGGAATTTTGTCGATGAATTATGCGTTTTTCAGTATCTTAAGTGAGTTCTCAGCTATTGCAGACAAAACCGGGCTCAGAGAAGATTTGCAGGGATAAATACCTGGTAAACTCGACGGTCCGGGTCACGAATACAGGTGGGTAGGCGCCCCGAAGGTCTCCAGGTCGATTTGAGCAGGTTGGTGCAATTTTGGACGTAAAATGCATGCAGAAGGCGCAACAACAGTTTTTGCAAAAAGTGCAAAAAACGCGAAAAATTGGCAAAACTATGGATTTTTTGGGACATTCGCGCCTTTTTCAGATGACGTCATCGGGTGGGTCAGGGTCAGATGACGTCAGCATGATGTCATCAGGTGACGTGGCGGCTTATGAGTGGTCCACGGGGGTGGTGAGGTGGCGGACAAGTGGAGCAATGGCGGACGGGGGCGCAGACGCGGCGATGACGCAGGCAGTGACGTGGCGCTGATGCTGGCAGGCGGACTGGCGGAAAACCGGAAACCACGGTGGTATCATATCGCACCGCTTTTGATACGGAAGGGAATTTGTCAGAGGGGGCTCTGATACACTGTGGGGACGACGCGTGGCCGAGGCCTGACGTCAGCCTCTAACAGATATCGGATGATAACTTTCGGACGTCGGGGCCGGTCCGATATCCACGTCAACCGTTGGATGAAAAGCGCCCGATCGGACGGTCGACGGGCTGATGAACTGTGCGGATGATACGGCGTCGGGCGGGTAATAAACAATTATTTTTCACGGGATTTGTGCCCGGCGGGACCCTTAGAATTATTCGCGAATTGCATGGTTTTCTAATGTATTTTTATATAAAACGCGCATTAATCCCGAACTTAGGATAAAGCGGAAAAGTGGGTTTTCAAGGTA
This sequence comes from Pinus taeda, assembly GCA_000404065.3. Taxonomy (NCBI): domain Eukaryota; kingdom Viridiplantae; phylum Streptophyta; class Pinopsida; order Pinales; family Pinaceae; genus Pinus; species Pinus taeda. Next base: position 75,684 of record APFE031425736.1, on the reverse strand, counting down.
TTTTTGCCTTTTGAGCGGGTTTAAAGGGTGCAGATGGGCTTTTCCCAAGGTTTCATAGGCAAAATGAAGGGTTGACTAGGTAGATGAGTTTTGAAGGAGGAAAAAGGTAAGGTTTGGGTTCTTAAACTAACCAGATGTCAATTTAATTCCCTAGTAGTGAATCATATGGCTATAATGCCAAGGGGGGGGATATTTATAGAATGTTTGGGGTTTATACACCATGGTGTTATAATAGTAGGGGAAAGGGCAACATAGGGAGTTAAATAATAGAAGTTAAGGGTTAATATGGAGGGAGAAGGTGAATGAGGAGTGATGTCACTAAGTTTATTTGAAGACAACTTAGCTTAGGGAGTAGATCAAAATGAAAAGAATTTTGCACAAGAAATGTGGCTCTTAGAGGATACAAGAACCAACATAAAACCTTGAATTTCTGTCATAAACACAACTTGGTGAAGGGATGTTAGTAATGAGTGTTTAAACCAGGAAAAAGGGAAGTTAGACATGCTCCATTGTGTTGCTTTCCTTGTATTAATCAGCAAGATTCAGTTTGAAAGGAACACCACTTCTGCAACCCCGTCTACCTACCCATCTACTTGCCTAGCATTTTCTGTTTCTTCTTGGAGGGTGCACTTGGACTTGCAGACCCTTATGTGCCTTTTCTTTTCCATTGGCTTTTTCTTTTGATTGCCTATCTAGCACTACCCTTATTTCTTCCAAGGCCCCAAATTAAGCAGTTGGGAACCCTAGCTTTCTCTGCCCAACTATTGGTCTGCCAAGATTAAACAGTTTGGACAGACTTCTCTCTCTATTCTATAACAAAAAATTGAAACATGGCATGATCCAGATTAGAATGTTGGACCATCCATCAAAATTTAATAAACATGAAGGCATGTACACACCTTGCCTTACCTTGGAAATATGTGATCTTTGTATCAGCAAAGCAGAGCATATTTGGCATTTGAATTTTCCAATCATGAAATATGAAACCTATTGGTATAGGTATCCAACACAACTGAAATATTTCGATGCTGCTAGACAAGAGGATGTGAAATGAATTCAAGCATAGTTGTTCCATACACCTTTAAATCATATTAAGAAGATTACACATAAACTAAAGAACAACAATTTTGAAGCATTCATACCACAAATATCTATGCAATATAACTAGAATCTCTTTAGCATCAAAGCATACTCATTAATACAAAGCACAACATATGAATACAATAACTTAAAAGCAATATTGAAACCAACAACAACATGTTTCATATGTTTTAACCAATTTAAATAGACCATAAAAAAAATATAATAAGTGTTTAGGTTCGCTGCATCACTGATCCAACAGTGGATCGAATAAAAAATTAAAAAGAGGAAATATTTTTTTGTGTTTTAAGTCCTTTCCCTCTTATGATTAAAAAAATAAACCATAAAGCATTCATGACTTTATCTGAAAAAAAAAAAAAAAAAAAAAAAAAAAAAAAAAAAAAAAAAAAAAAAAAAAAAAAAAAAAAAAAAAAAACACTAAATATCTATGTAAAACAAGTTTATCTTCGAAGACCATATCTTCATGATCCAAATAAAATAGTAAAAGTAGGGAAAATTGGTGGCTAACTGAGCAATGACTGCGTAGTGACTAGGCAACAATTGTGGTGCTTTTTCCTTTCAAAATTGACATGTGGTTGGCTACCGATGATCTGAGTCAACTTCCATATCGGCTCCACGTTCATAGCTTCAAACCCTGACAAGTGGCTTCCTCCCAATATGTGTGCAAGTGTATAAGCAAGGTTTGCGCAACAACTGCGTAACGCATTTTTCAAAATTATCTCTTAAATGCCTTCCAGTCTTAACAAAACATCATCATGCTAGTATAATCCACTCTAAACATCATAACCATACCATTATACTGACCAAACAACTTCTGCAACTTGAATGTTGAAAAAAAAAATCATACTTCAATCAAGGACCCTTTAGCTCCTCTTCCTTTTGCTAAAGGTCTTTTTGGTGGAATCTTTGTTCTTATAAGCTTGATATGTGGTAAATTTTCTCAGTGGGTACTAGTGGAGTATGCTTTGTTTCATATTGAACCTTCCTTGCCATTTCTTCCAAAAATTGCCTAATTTTGTCAACAGAAACTGTGAAAACAGGCCACCAATTGACGCATGTAACTCCAAAAATATAGCACTTCTGTAAAATAAGAGATAATTTTTTGTATATGAGCTTGGTTTGAAGAAAAACCTCTCTCAGTTTCTTCAAATTCTTCCTAGAGCCTCAAAAACTGCTCTGCAAAACCATGACTAAAATAGATTATTTGTGCAGTCCGAAAAATAGGATTTGAAGATGCAATAAAATATCTCAATCCGTGACACCTGTGCAAAATATGGAAGAGGTTATTGTGATTTTTTTCTATGCTTGAGAAAAACCTCTTTCCATTTTCCAAAATCCTCCTCCATGTGATAAAAAACTGTTATGAAAAATGGTGACTAAAACAATCGATTTCATAGGAAATTGCGTCGCGGAGTCTAGAAGACTTCCATGCTTGGCATGAGTGTGGAGAGTATGGGAAATGATTAAAGTTTAGGGATATGATGTGAGCCATTAGGCATGAGGGTGTACCATGGTGGTGAATGTAGGAAAGTGGTAGTAGTATTATGAGAATAGATTTAAAATGATGTATGTAAATGATATATGAAGGGGTATGTATAAAGGCAAATGGGGAAATAGGGTATGAAATAGGGAAGCATGGGGTAGATAGAAATAGGGAATAAAAGTATAGATGGCGGTGGAAAATTTAAAGGCTAGACCTCATGACCAACAAAACCTTCACTGAAACAAAACCCCTTTCAATTCCGACTGACTGTATAAACATGTGTGACCTCATGAATCCCACTGAATGAGATCCTTCACAACTCCAATGATGTTAGACAATAACTTTGAGGCGATGACAACAATAATAGTCACAGATTAAACTGTTGCTCAAAAACTAAAAATGAATGAATAAGGCAAGTACATTTGACGTAAAAAATCATAAGAACCTAAAAAAATCCTTGGGTTAATGGTTAGCAAGTAGGCTTGATGGTACTATTGTAGCGGCTAAAACCACCTTCCAAAATTTTGCCTATGCTTCGTTTTGTAGCCTCCCTTCTAAACCACAACATCTCATCTTGCACTGATCCAAGTACTTGTTCTCTGATTGAGCTTCATCATTTGTATCTTGGCTTGTGTTTGCTTACTTGGTTTATTTTGTAACCCACAAGCTAATCTCTTGACTTGGTATTTTCATAGTTCTGGGCTTGCCTTAGAGAATTGCGCAATTCTTTAGGGAAATTGGCCTTGCTCTCGGGAATTGCGCAATCCTGACTACCAGTGAGCCTTGAGCTCAGGAATTGCGTAACACTGGATGGCAGCCAACCTTGAGCTGGGAAATTGCATAGACATGAGAAGAAGCCCATAGCCACTCATCCCAAAAATTGCGCAGAACCCAGAACTTCGCAATCTTTTCGAGAAATGTGTGGCAGTTTTTCCCAAAAAGAAAAAAACAAAAATAATTCCTAAAAATAGGAATCTTTTTCTAGTAAGCCGAAGGAGGCATTCGAGTTATTTTGGAAACTATCGCCAAGTGTAGCTTTTTCCTTGATTTTTGGAATTCACGTCATAAGCTTTAAAATGACCAAATCAATTAAATCAACGTTGCTAGAGCTCATTTGAACATTCGATCTTGGAGCTTTGTCATTCCCGAGGAGATCAAGGAACCTTCAGTGTGATTGTCGTCACTTTTCCATGTGAGTTTTGCTTTTCTAGTCTTTTGCTGTTTTTTTGTCGCTTTTTGTTGTTTAGCTTGTGAGAGTGTTGTTTCACTTGTTTCTTTGAATAAATTCTAGTGTTTTAACTTGTTTAAGCTTGTAGAAGTGTTGTTTCAAGTTTTAGATTGTATTTCCCAAGTGTCAGGTGTATTTTCCCATATTTGCACCAACGGTCATCGTTGCGGCGACTCCCTTCACATGCTTCATTTTCTTTCAGTTTGATTGATTCCTATGCTTGTTTCACATGCATGCATCAACACTTAGTTAGATATACATTCAAAATCACACCATCTTTCAGATTTTCTTGTTTGAAAACTCCCCATGGGTAGATCTGGGCTCCCCTTGTCTGCATCTCACACTTCATTGCATGCATTGTGCAATCTAGGAGCTCAACGCCTTTGCCTTGGCTTATGGAATTGCATAAAGCTTGTCCTAGCTTGGATCCAACTGTGCACTCCACAATTCCAGGAGCCAGCCTCCCAACTTGGCCACTAAGACTACGCAATGTGCAGTCTCTCCCAGCCTTTGCCCAGACTGAACTGTGCATTGCGCAATTCCAGTAAGCAAGCTTCCCCACTGACTGTTGGGAATGTGCAATGTGTAGTTCCCACAGTCAGCCAGTGACTTCTTCCAACCAAAATTGTGCATTCCTTCCCATCGTGAGTCTAGTTTGTTACTTGATCTTGCCTTGAAGTTGCTTTAGTTTTTAAGCTGCCATTTTCTTGCCATGAGTGTCCTCTCTGTCCCACAAGTACAACAGTTGTTGAGCATCTCTCAAGCAAATACAGTTAACATGGAATCCAAGAGAGATGCATCAAAGGAAATTCTCGAGAGCAGTATTGGGGAAGTAGTTGAGCAGATATCTGTTGATCTGCCAGTTTATGCAGATACTCAATTGTTCATTGAGAAAGGTACAACGTTAACATGGAAGCAAATCAAAGATACTTTTGTAAAGGACTTCAAGGAAGACTTAGAGGACAAACAGGTTTATATCAATATCCAATAGTCAGAATTGTACAAGGTTGCATGAAGGTACCCCTCCTTCCCATGTTTATACATTATTAGCTTGATTGTGTCACACACAGATGAACAGTCCATGAAATTGACCAGTTTCAACGAGATAGAGCTTGCCACCTTCAAGGCTGAGAAATTTCAACAGATGTATCATTTACCCCAGCCAGTGAAGCACATCGACTGATTTTTCTATGCCATCCATAACTTTGTGAACACTAGAGATATTGTGAAGTGTAGGGTGAAAGAGCTATCAAAGTTTAGATATACACCCGATCATGTTTACAAGAGAAAGTATCTCGATAAGGCTTATAAATTCTTGATCATCTTTGCCTGTAGAATATACGATCAAGAAAACACAAAAGCCTTTCTTAAAGTTTGGCTAGTCATACTGGAGTAGTTGGTGAGTGATGGGAAGCCATTCAACAAGTCAGATTTATTGGGTGATCAGTTGAAGATCCATGTGACTAGATCTTGAAATCTTCCCAAGAATGAGCAAGCAAGGTTTTACATGTCTGCATACTTAGTAGATCTAATCTATGCCCAACAACAGTTTCCTGGAATGAGCTGGACATGGACACCAAAAGGGACTACCATAAACATCTATTGAAAGTTTCATTACGACTGTAGCTCAAGGAGTGATGGAAAAGCTAACTGACCATTTTATCATCCCATTATACAAGCTTATCTTTGAGTAAGATCCACCTTGCATGTCCCAAGAAGCAATGGAGGCAATAGTAAGTATTGCAGATTGGTATGCCTCACCAGGTGGCACCTTCATCAGAGTGTTTGGCAGAGAGAAGCCTCCACATGTTCTACCAAGGTATGCCACCGATATGTTGAACATGCAAGAGGTTTCATATCACCTCTCCACAAGGTTGTGAGTAAGGACTGAAAAGGAAGAAGAAAGTGCCATGGCTCGCCCTTCCTTTGCAGATTAGATTATACGAGATTAAGAGTTTGAAAGATGCAGATGCCAAGTTAAGGCCATATTGAAATTCAAGTTAGACATCAAAGAGTTTAATCTGTATGATTCCCACGATATTTTCAAGGACCACTGTGCAAAGATGTATCATCGATGGATCCACGGGACATTTCATTGGCACGAGGAGGTCCCTTGGAGGTATTGTTATAATGCCTACAAGCTCCATGAGTCGGTCATTATAGCAACAACTTGGAAGGCTGCTTTGCAGGCAACAACGACTCAGGAAGAAACAACAACAACAACAATAAGCAACAATCTAATGCAAGACAAGGGAAAGAGGAAGATTGCTGAGAACCTAGAGGCAGAGTAAAGCTACAAGATGAAATCATATCTTATCTTGGAGAAGGTAGCTTTGGCAGCGAAAGCAGAGAGGGAGCAACAGATAAAGAGAGTAGAGCGAAGGAAGATAGAAAAGAAGAGGTTGTAGGAAGCAGAACTGAAGTTGTAAGAGATGAAGAAGAAGTTGAAGGAAGTACATGAGTTGAGGAATGGAGAAAGAGAAGAGAAGTAAAAAGAGGAGGAAGAAGAAAGGCAAGGAGAAATGACAGAGAAAACAATGTCCATACAGGTTGATGAGCCAGAACAACCAACAACTGAGGAAGATGGTGAATAGATGTAGGATCGAGAGCTTGCTCAGCAGATTGAGAAAATGATTGAAGTAATTGACATGGAGTTGGAACAGGCCTCCAAGAGCCACAAAATGACATTGACCTTGTTCTGAGAGCACCAGAGGTCATCTCTCAGTCTCCACCACCTCAAGTGACATAACCAGTCCTGAGCGAGCAAGGAGAGTCATGAAGGAAGTCAAAGAGTCACAAAGGGGAATTTTAAACGTCACCCCAAGCTTTTGGCTAAGCTTAGGCTTAGAAAATGCTTGGAAGTATTGTGAAGAGCCTTGAATTCTCCATAACGTAGAGTGAGTATACTTCTTTGGAGGAGCAAGTGTTATTGACTGTAATGTTCCACTATTGGGGCTAGTGGTAATCAATGCTATATGTATGGATGGAACTTTCACTTATAATAATAATATCATAACCAACACACTTTCATGCATATGTTGTTATTGTAGTTGGACTATTCTAGTTGCTTTAGCAATGTATGTTGTTTAACTTACACATTTTCTTATGAACTACTTTGTATGAAATTGTATGAATCTTGTTGAATGTGTGTTGTTGGATTAACCCATCACTTTAATTTGTGGATTATTTTGCATTTTATCTTGTGATGTCATTCCGCTCATGTGTTCCTTTCAAGCTATGTACTATTACAGGTTTCTAAGGGGCACACATCCTTTTTCCCTTTGTGTGTTAGAACCTTCATGTGTCACACTTGAATCTCTGTAGGGTCACACTTTCTCTCACCCAAAGTTATCATACTTACCTCTGCGTGCTACCACGATCAAGGCATTACACTACCACCCACTCCTGAGACTCATACTCCTAACGGTTTGACGTTTAGTTGGGACTTCTTATCGGGGAGATCCCCTAAATGTTGGCGGGTCCAACATGTCTACATTTCTGGTGCTAGAAGGAGGGCCAGACGACAAGATGAACCTTTGAAGTTTGTTTTGAATTATTGCACATATTCCATGACTTTTTTCCAAATCATAACCCCGACATGTTTTTCTAACTTTGCTGATTTCGATGTTTCGACGAGCATTATAGATGACTTGTCCAAATATAAGTTCAATGGCGAGAATGGAACAACCTTGTTTAGGCACATAGTTGCCTTTGTTGGTTTTTGTGACAGGCATGATGTCCTGTCGGATGAAATTGTCTATGGGTTGTTCACTTTCACGTTCGAAGGGAATGCAAAGCAATGGTGTCACAAATTTCCTGCAACCTATATATACTCTTTTGATCACTTGTTTATAGAATTGTGTTGTGCTTTCATTCTTTAGGACTGTAAAGCCCTTAATAATAATAATAATAATAATAATAATAATAATAATAATATAATAATAATAATAATAAATCAAATATCACCTGATGAATCCCTTCAAGATTTTCATGATTGTTTTCTTTACTACTGTTATGAATTTCCTAAAGATGAAGTTGACTGGAAATTTTTGGAGGAAATATTTCAATACCTTGTTCACTTTTTTGAGAATCCACATGAGCTATCATCTTTCAAACCTCTCCCAAAATATCTCGGTGTTAGAGATTCTAAATTTGAGATGGACAAGGTTGTTGTCCCAAGTGACCCTCTATCCCCTTCTCATCAAACAACTTTAGCTCCGTAGGTCGAGGTGGGATAAGTTGATAATCCACCTGTTGATTTATCACCATCTCCTCCCACCCTACCTACTCAGGATTTCTGTGCAAATTTGGATTGTCCATGATGGTTGTCATGTGGTCTTATCTCCCCATCCTCCATCCTCTAGATTTTGGTGTGTTGTTTCATCTGTCTCAGATCTCACATGTGATGTTCACGAGGATCAAGATCTAGACAGAGTTGGTGTTGGACATCCAACCTATGCTATTATTTTTTATGAGTATGCGTGGAAGTCTGAACAAGAATCTGCGGTGAAGGATGAACTCCTTCTGTTCGCGCCTCGTCTGCTTTATCCTGACATCTTCCATGATTCTGCCATTTTTGTTCCATCTTGTGAAATTTCATTTCCGATTTTTTCTACTTTCGATCATTCACAAAAATGTGGGATGCCAACCTTTCATTTGATTGTAGAGAGGAAAAATATATCTTCCATGATCTTCCCAATCTCTCATCTTACCTTTCAGGAAACACAGAGGGTGAAATTTCTCGTTTTTCATCATCCCCTCTTTATAATTCATGAAATCATGAGGATGTCACTGTCCATCATCTTGAATTTTCTAAATGTGACTATCGTGATCTTTTCATTCATTCATTCAATTATGATTCTGATTTTCCTACTGTTGATCTCTCTAAGCCATCGGTCTTTGATGATCCATCTTCTGATGTATTGGAAACTACTCAATTTGTTGAGGCACTTCAGCCTGAGTTGATGGTTATGTCAGGTTCTCGTAGCTATGAGTTTAGTTCCACTTATGATAAGAAATCTATTAAATTTGTCCAGGCTCCTCATCACTCTGTTGTTCACATTGAAAATCAATCTATTTCATAGTTTCACATCCTCCACTAGAATTACATGATCATATTGCTCAAGCATTGGAGGAGTCATACGTAGGAAGCATTATTGTGAAACACAAGTTTTCTTCTTTCTTTGTGTTTTCTTGTATTTCAAGTTCAAAGGTGTGTACATGCTTGTATTCCATGTGCAATGTAATAAGACACCATGATACATCCGCAAAGTGTCTTGCATGTGATTTCTACCTTTACTTTTCTGTGGATGCATACAAGCTTCTAACGTATTGGTTTACATTGTTTCATATTTCTTATCTGTTGGTATGCTTGCATATCTTTCTTGTCAGTCATGCTCTCGCCTACATGGGCCAACTAATGCGCTAATGACTGCATTGGAAGTATCACTTTAAGTGAGTTGGCCTATACTCTGCTTAGGTTAGGAGTAGGAGCAGTGTTTGTTTTTCGTACTTGTTGGTTGATTTTCGTACTTTGTTTTGCTTCTCTCCTTTATTTGTTTGCTTTTGCATCTATAAGTTAGTTTCTGTGTGAAACCGTGTTTGGCTTCTTAGACAAGAAGGGTGAAATCCAAGAGGAACTTGTACAACTATCAACACTTGGTTATCTATTTATCCCCTCCCTTTATGTGAGCCTTGCATTTCTTCTAGTCGATGATACCCTGATGGGAAATATGTTCCTTTCAGAGAGAGTCATCGTGAAATCATGATGCTTGCACTCTTAACTAGTACCATCTACTCTGATCAGTGTTCTATATTCTGTTAACCCTTATGAACTCTGTCAAGTAGAGTAAGGAGAGGGGGAAAACCTTAACAAGTATATCATATGTATATATAAATATCCCTATCTAAAGGGACAACCTCTTTTTCTCTCAATAAGTCAGGATCCCTCTTTTGCCTCATGAAATAAATAAGTGCCTATACACAGTTCTTTGAAAAATGAAAAAAAAGGGGGGCAAAAGCAAAGAAAGGCTTCATGCGCATAGAAGTCAAACAAGTAACTCCATTGGGTACTAGCCAGGCTCACTGGTGGAGCAATGCTTATGTTCCTAAAGTGACTCTCTCTGGGTATTGTCCAGGCCTGCTGGCAGTGGAGCAACACCAGATATGAAACTAAAACTTTGTCAGTCTATATTACTTGTGCATATATATACCCCTCATCCCTAATCAAAACAACTCAGATTGACTTGGCTTGGTATGTGTATTCCTGATAAAGAGAATGGTAGGAACTACATCTTTAACCCAAGCTAAGTGAAAAACCTATGATAATCAAAGAACTAACCAATACTTCTAGAAGAGTTAGACTCGCTTTGCACAAGACAATGTCCATACAGAGAGCTAGAGTTATACTAATGTGTCGCCAATGTTGTAGTGGCTACAACCACCCTCCAAATTTTTTCCTATGCTTTGTTTTGGAGCCTCCCTTCTAAACCACAACAACTCATCTTACATTGATCCTGGTACTTATTCTTTGATTAAGCCTCATCCTTTGCATCTTGGATTGTGTTTGCTTACTTGGTTTGTTTTCTAACCCACAAGTTGATCTCTTGACTTGGTCTTTTCACAGTTACAGTCTTGCCTTAGAGAACTGCACAATTCTTGAGGGCAACTGGACTTGCTCTTGGGAATTGCGCAGTCCTGACTGTAGTGAGCCTTAAACTTAGTAATTGTGTAGCACTGGATGGCAGCCAACCTTGAGCTTGGAAATTGTGCATACATGAGAGGCAACCCAGAGCCACTCATCCTAGAGAGTTGCCTAGTCCTTCCCAGAATTGCGCAATATTTTTGGACAATACATGGCATCTTTTCCCGAAAAAAGTAAAATTAAAAAAGCAAAAAACATCCCTAAAAATAGGGATCTATTTTTAGTAACCCAAAGGATGCACACGAGTTATTTTGGAAAATACCGCCAAGTGTCACTTTTTCCTTGATTTTTTGCATTCACCTCATAAACCCTAACTTGACCAAATCTATTTAATCGACGATGTTATAACTCATTTTCACATTCGATCTTGGAGCTTGAGAATTCCCGAGAAGATCAAAGGACCTTCAGTGCGATTGTCGTCTCTTTTCTGGGTGAGTTTTGATTTTCTAGTCTTTTGCTATTTTTTTGTTGTTGCTTTTTGTTGTTTACCTCATGAGAGTGTTGTTTCACTTCTTTCTTTGAATGAATATTGGCATTTTAACTTTTTTTTTAGCTTGTAGAAGTGTCGTTTCAAGTTTTAGATTTCCTTCCCCATGTGTCGCATGCATTTTCTTAGTTTTGCACCAACGGTCGCCGTTGTGGCGACTCTCTTCACATGCTTCATTTTCCTTCAGTTTGACCAATTCCTACACTTGTTTTACATGCATGCATCAACACTTAGTCAGATCTACACTCAAATCACACCATCTTTTAGATCTACTTGTTTGCACACTGCCCATGGGTAGATCTAGGCTCCCCTTTCCTGAATCTCACACTTCACTGCATGCACTGTGTAATCTGGGAGCTCAAGGCCTCTGCCTTGGCTTATGGAATTGCGCAGAGCCTATCCTAGCGTAGCTCCAACTGTGCACTACACAGTTCTAGGAGCCAACCTCCCAGCTTGGCCACAAAGACTGCACAATGCACAGTCTCTCCCGGCCTTTTCCCAGACTGAACTAATTGCGCAGTTCTAGGCAGCAAGCTTCCTGACTAACTGATGGGACTGCACAATGTGGAGTTCCCACATTCAGTGAGTGACCTTTGCCAACCAAAATTGCATAGTCCTTCCCATCATGAGCCTAGTTTGTTTCTTGATCTTGTCTTGAAGTTTCTTTAGTTTTTAATCTAACATTTGCTTGCCATGAGTGTCCTCTTTGTCCCACAGGTGCAATAGTTGTTGAGCATCTCTCAAGCAATTACACTTAACATGACATCCAAGAGAGATGCATCAAAGGTTATCATCTAGAGTAGTATTGGGGAAGTAGTTGAGCAAATATCAGTTGATCTACAAGTTTAAGCAGATACTCAATGGTTCATTGAGAAGGGTACAAAGTTAACATGGCAGCAACTCAAAGATACTTTTGTAGAGGACTTCAAGGAAGACTTAGAGGACTGGCAGATGTATATCAGTATCTAGTGGTCAGGCTTATACAAGGTTGCATGTAGGTACCCCACCTTCCCATGTGCGGAGATTATCCGCTGGATTGTCTCACACACAAGTGAACAAACCATAACATTGAGCAGTTCCAATGGGATAGAGCTTTCCACCTTTAGGGCAGAGAACTTTCAGTAGATGTATCATTTACCCTAGCCAGTGAAGCGCATGGACTCATTTTTCTATGCCACCCATAGCTCTGTTAACATTAGAAATATTGTCAAGGGCTGGGTGAAAGAGTCGTCAAAGTTTAGATAGATACCTAATCATGTTTACAAGAGAAAGTCTCTCAAGAAGGATTATCAATTCTTGATCATCTTTTCCTGTAGAATATATAGTCAAGAGAACACACAAACCTTTCCTGAAGGTTGGGCAGTCGTACTGGACTAGTTGGTGAGTGATGGGAAGCCATTCAATTGGTCATATTTGTTGACTCGTCAATTGAAGATCCATGTGACTAGCGCTCAAAATCTTACCAAGAATGAGAAAGCAAGTTTTTACATGTCTGCAGACTTACAAGATGCAATTTGTGCCCAACAATAGTTTCATGGCATGACATGGACATGGACACCAAATGAAATTGTCGTCAGCATCTATTGCAAGTTGGTTTCTGACTGCAACTATCGAGGAGTGATGGAAAGGCTAACTAACCATTTTATCATCCCATTGTACAAACTTATCTTTGAGCAAGATCCACCTTGCATGTCCCGAGAAGCAATGGAGGTGATAGTAAATAATGCAGATTGGTATACCTCACTAGGTGGAACCTTCATTATATTTTTTGGCAAAGAGAAGCCTCCTCATTTTCTACTAAGGTATGCCACTGACAAGCTAATGCTACAAGAGGTTTCATATCACCTCTCCATAGGGTTTTCAGTAGAACTACATAGGAAGAAGAAAGCGCCATGGCCTGCTATTCCTTTGTGGATTAGATTATACAAGATTAAGAGCTTGAAAGATGCAGATGTCGAAGCTAAGGACATATTGAAATTCAAGTTTGACACCAAAGACTTTAATCTGTATGATCCCCACGATATTTGTAAGGGCGACTATGCGAAGGTGTATTATCCATGGATCCACGAGACATTTCAGTGGCACGAGGAGGACCCTTGGAGGTATTGTTATAATGCTTACAAGCTCCACGAGTCGGTCAATATAGCAACAAATTGGAAGGCTGCTCTGTAGGCAGCAACGACTTAGGAAGCAACAATAACAACAACAATAAGAAACAATCCAAGAGAACCCAGAGGCAAAGCAAAGGTACAAGATGAAATCAAATCCTATAATGTAGAAGACAACTTTGGCAACATAAGCAAAGAGGGAGCAACAGATAAAGAGAGCAGAGCAAAGGAAGAGAGAAAAACAAAGGCTATAGGAAGCAACACTGAAGTTGCAGGAGACGATGAAGAAGTTGAAGGAAGAACAAGCGCTGGGGAGGAGAGAAAGAGAAGAGAAGTAGAAACAAGAGGAAGAAGAAAGGCGAGGCACAATGACAGAGCAAACAACGCCCATACAGGTTGATGAGAAAGAACAACCAACAACTGAGGAATACGGTGAATAGATGCAGGATCGGGAGCTTTCTCAACAGATTGAGCAGCTAATCAAAGTGACAGACATGGAGTTTAATGGGAGCCAAAAAATGAAGACACTGACCTTATGCCGAGAGCACCAGAGGTCATCTCTTAGTCTCCACTACCTCCAGTGTCAAAATGAGTCCTAAGCGAGCAATGAGATATTTTCCTCCTTGATGATGATTCGATCATGGATGTGTACAATCTATCATTTGATGAGTTGTAAAAGAGGATTGTACAGGCGTGAAGGAAGCACTTTCTAGATGATCATGCATCGCCTGCATTCATCAAGAAAAGGGTGATAGTGTCAGACACCAGGAAGCATCCTACTACCCTTGCTGAAGCCAGCTTGGCCTATGCAGGAGAAACAAGCTCAAATGTTAAGTACCTATTGGTCGAGAATGAACAATTAGCAAAGAACTTGCAGGTTGCCAGGCAAGAGGCAGAACAAATTTGAGAGCATAGTGCAGTTTCCACATTGGGGGCGATGATCAAAGCGATACTTTCGGAAGTATCAACACTTGAGGGTACCATGCATAAGCTCTATGAGGGATTTGTCATTGTGCATAAAGAAGTTTTTCGTGTGCATGGCCTATAACAACGAAGCAAAGAGCTTGCTCAAACTCTCAAGAATATACATGCTACCATCGTCCATGTAAAAGAGTGGACAATGTGGTACAAAGGGGCCCTGCTCGACTTGGTAAAGAATATGAAGCCACAGGCAAAGCTGTAGAAAGCAAAGGTCCAGATGTTGATCCAAAACTATGAGCAGATCACCCTGTTCATCGACAACATACAAGCCTCATATGCACGGTTGTACAACAATTTGGATGTCATGGTGAGAAAGCACAAGATCCCATCAATTGGTTCCCTCACTGAGGCTACACCCAAGAACCAAGTTCGTCTAGAGATTGATGAGTACATGGAGCAGCTGAGACGAGAGGCCACCAAGGAAGAGATGGAGTTGAATGCACACAACATGCAAAAGTACATCGGTGATCCTGTCAAGGTCAACACCATGCTGCTCCTATTTCAGAACGAGTTGGATATAGGTTCCAAGACCATCTACCTGGATGCCATGGAGGCAAGAATCCGTTTCCAAAAAGACACCATCAAACAGTTTGGGGACACCATCACACAGTACCAAGCTTGGCATCAATATGTGACCGAGAAACACTGAGTGGATTTTGCCGAGCTGGACTTTCCCCAAACTCCAGAATCATAGTGTTGTGTGTTAATAGATTTTTTTTAGCCTGTTTTGTATTATATGGGTACATGTGGAAAATGTAATATTATTTGTAAAAAGTCATCATTAATGGAATGTGAAAATCTATCATGTTATGTAATGAGTTACTTGTAAAGAAGTTGAAGAGTTGTGAGGGAAGTCAAAGAGTCAAAAAGGGGAATGTCAAAGGTCACCCCACCCTTTGTTATGAATAGGACCTCATAACTCATAGAATAGGTTTTTGGGAGCCAAGATTTTGGCTAGGCTTAGGCTTAGAAAAGGCTTGGGAGTATTGTGAAGAGCCTTGGCTTCTCCATAGCGTAGAGCAAGTATACTTCTTTGGAGGAGCATGTGTTCTTAACTGTAATGTTCCACTATTGGGGCTAATGGTCGTCAATGGTGTATGTATGGATGAAACTTTCACTTATAATAATAATATGAGAGCTAACACACTTTCATGCATATGTTATTATTGTAGTTGGATTATTCTGGTTGCTTTAGCAATGTATGTTGTTTAACTTACACATTTTCTTATGAACTACTTTGTATGCAATTGTGCGAATCTTGTTGAATGTGTGTTGTTGGATTAACCCATCACTTTAATTTGTGGATTATTCTGCATTTTAGCTTGTGATGTCATTCCGCTTATGTGTTCCTTTCAAGTTGCGTATTATTACATGCTTCTAAGTGGCACACTTCCTTTTCCCCTATATGTGTTAGAACCTTCATGCATCACACTTGACTCTCTGTGGGGTCACACACTTGCTCTCACCCAAAGTTATCAGACTTACCTATGCGTGCTACCGTGGTCAAGGCATTACGCTACCACCCATTGCTGGGACTCCTACTCCAAACAATTAGAGGTCTAGTTGGGACTTTTTATCGGGGAGATTCCTTGAATGTTGGCGGGTCTAGCACCGTCAACAAGCACCTAGAGTGCATGAAAACTTTAGTCCATATTAGTCCCACCCGAATAGATTATCATGGTCAAGAATCTAGTCTGTAGCACTATGAGTGCCTAAACTGTTCAGGGACATGCATAGATTGTCTCGGATAGGAATATAGTCTATGACATCGCGGTGCCTAAACTCTTCATGGTTCATGTGTTTTGAGATCTTCCTTGTACTTGTATATGCCATTATGAATACCTCTCTAATTAATAAGGAGCATTGAAGAATGTAACTAGGTTTGGTCTTCATAATTGTATTTGAGTCATAATGAAATGTATTTATCAAAAGAAAGAAAAGGAAAATATTATTATTATTATTATGACTTATTAAAGCATGGGTTCATGCTTGGGTCATCATGTTTTAGGTCAAAGTACCCATTGAGGACTTTTAAGATTAATATTGAGTCATTTTCCATTTTATGAGACCCTCCTTGGGTTTTTGAATCATGTAAAAATAATTATTATTGAGGTAAATAAGTCGTTTTTCACCTCCACACCAAGTGGGACCTCACTTAAGTGAGCCTACATGAAGGTAATTCAAACTCTAGAAGAGGCTATATATACAGTGCAATTTGATTCATTTGAAGCACTCACTCACAAGTTCAATATACAAGCAGAAGTAGCAATTTCAGAAGGAGAAGGAGAATTACAAGATCAAAGTTTTGGGTCATCTCTCTCACACGTGTGAATTTACTGGGCTACTACTGGAAGATCCAAATTTATGCTGCCAGGTCGAAGCCCTTGCTGTATCAAGGTCGAAGTTGCTGTTAAGGTGAAGCTACTGCTGCATCAAGGTTGAAGTTGTTACTACTACTAGATCGAAGTGTTGCTGCTACTACTAATGTTGTTCTAGGTCGAAGATATTGTTGGAAGGTTATCATCTACAGAAAAAGGGAAGGATTGACTTGGTGATTGGAGGAAGTTTGAGTCTAGATTAAAGAGTCTTGGATTATCTAGTGAAACTATTGATGGAAGAATTGACTCGATTTTACTCTAAAGAGGGGTTTTCCCCTAAATTTCCACCTACATCTGGTATCCTTGATTTTCGTGTTATCGTTTTGGTAATTGCTTAATGAACTGAATTAAACAACTATTCGATGTGCTGTGAGTTGGCCGCGCATATGGTAGAGGAAATATTGACATTGATGCTTGTGGAAAGCCTATGTCAATTTCGTAGTGTCTCCCAACAATGGAATGCCCTAATTTCATGTGCCAAGTTCATAACGACTCAATGGGCTGAGGCCCCTCCCAACTAGATGCCATGGTTGCTTGTGCACAATGATAAATTAGGGGTTGCTTACTGCTTTTACACAGGAACATGGATGAAAACCTCTGCCATCTCCTTTTCCTTCCTCAAAGAAAATGTATACGGTGATAATCATCAAGTTGATTCCACTGCCGTAGGCTTGCTTTTAGTGACAATTGATCGAGCAATTGATCGAACATGTTTTACTGTCTCCAATCCTCTGATAAGAACTTTCATAGAACTCCCTCCCATGACATGCATAAGACAAATCAGAGCAAGAGGCATCGTGGCAAGGGAGGGTGACCACCTAGAGACTTACAAAGTGGTAGCGATGGGCTTGGATAGTATGAACCATGGGGTAGTCGAAATCTATGATTCTACTAAGAAGTCGAGGGGATTGCACCACATCGGCTGCCGGATTTGTTTGTTTACTTTATTTCTCGTTGTGAATTTGTTTTCTGCAGCGGTTTCTGCTACTGCGTGGGGCACTGTCGTGGGATTTGGAAAATTATGGGTTTCAGCATGACAGATGGGATCTCCATTTCTAAAGATTTGCCAAGGTTCGTTTATGACTTTGAAAATCGGACCTACTTGGCTGTCTATGGGTCGCAGCTCCTAGTTGTGGTGACCACATTCCAAGAGGGAAACCTACAAAAGGTCATCATATGGGAGTTTAAGAAGGTGAACATGAACTCTTCCTCCTCATCATCACAGTTGAAGTTGAATTTGAAGGAAACTGTTAGAATGCCTTCATCCTTGTGTGAGAGTGTAAACATATTTCTACGAAGCAACCCTCCCCAACTATCAAGTGCCTAGGAGTTAAGGATTGTGTCTTCCTTAGATTCTATCGGGATGATGGAGTGCTGAGGATGGTTACTTACAACATAAGAGAAAAGACATGGACTGAACTTCCCAACTATCGTCTAGATTTCGGAGGTGGATATTGTACCAATGTCTTGGAACCAAGGCCTGACATGAAGGCTCAGTAAGACCGTGGTACACATTCTTTTGCCTTTCATATCAACGTTGAATATTTTTAATAGATACAGCTGCATCCCTTAAAAGTTTACAGTGATTTTCTGTATATATACAAAGGGTTTGTAGATAGGAATTTAACAATTCACCATTATTAGTAATCTAGTAATATTATGTTGGCAGGCTCTTGAAAGTGGTTAAAATCCATGACATTTTGGTGCTTCAAATCAGGATAGGAATTTTGATAAGCATTCATACATCTGTTATGAACACAACTTTATTACATTATTAGTTTCAATCAAAATGTTTATTTTCATATTTTGTAATTTGTGAGTAGTTTGTTATTGTTATATTTTAATAGCTTGAATTTTAAACTTTGAACGACATTGAGTAATAACATATAACATACTGCAATAATTTCTTTCGGAGCCTTTACATGCATACAACTTTCACATCACTGATTTTAGGAGATTTTAGGGCATTTATATGCATACAACGTACTCACATCACAGATTTTAGGGCATTTTTATATATACAGCTTACTCACATCAAAAGTGATACCAACATTTTAATTTTGATATTTAAAGAATGTACTTATTTCTGATTATATTAGAATAATTCTATTATCCCATTTAGTATTTAATGCTCATTCTTTTAGCTGTTGCTATTTTTCCTTTTTTTAGCTATTTCTATTTCCTAAATAGAAAATTGATGTTTCTATCTTATGTAAATATCTCTGTATTATTATTGAGCTCAAGCTTGCTCATAATTCAATTCATTCATTGGAAATCCATATGCGTGTTTTGCACTGTTTTATGGTATCAGAGCACAGGTATCCTATTTCGAAATAATTTTTCATAGGTTGAAAAATTCTGTGCGTCATTTCGAAATTGCTCTTCTGTGGAGGATTTTTTTCAGTTTTCATTTGGGACACTGATAAAAATACCTGCCTGGACACAATCAATTGTGGTTGAAATAAACGAATCAGCGTGCATAAATTAATTTAGCGTGCGTATGTTGATTTTTTTTGCAAAGGCAACGCGAGCTTGGCAGCTCCGTGACCTGGTTCCTTTTCGCTGATAGATCTTCGAATTCTTTGACACGGCCAGCGTCTCCTTCATCAATCGTTTGGCAGGAATTTACGACGGCAGAGACAACAATTACTTGACGGGCAGATTCACAGGTTTCGAATGCTGTCATCGATCATTGCACGAAACAAGGTATCGACCAACGATCCAAGCTTCATATCTACAGTTCGAGGAATGCCGGGACGGAAAATTTCTGACATGTCCAGCGTTTGAGAAAATCCGAATTTTTTTTTCGTGGAAGATTTCTCTTTATTGTGGATTCCGACGCAACCATCTGAATTGTTTACGTTCAATTAAGTCACCAAAATCGCCGTTGTCGTGGATTGAACCAGGGTCACCCGCGTGACAGCCCTTTTGGGATATACACACATCCCATCTGCTGTAAGTGTGATCTTGTGAGCACGGATATGTTTTGCCTCTATGACAAAGGTCAACGGAGCCGCCACCAACCCCAAGACCACTAAAACTACTATCTTTTCCAACCTTTTCATCGTGGATTCCAAGGTTAGTTAGCCATTACACTGCGGCTTATTTTATATTTACAATTACAGTTTCTTGGCTGAGTTAGTTTTCATTCTCATTTCACCCAGATCAAGTTTCCACCAGTAAGTAAGAGGGCCACGCAGACTTTCAGAAATTTGGGCATTTAGGCCGAGCCCCGTTTCCATATTTTTATGGTGCATAGTATTATTTCTTTATAGTGCTGTGAATTTTTTTTTTAGAAGAACGTACAGTTGGGCAGCTATCAAGCAATGAGATATTAGTTTTGTGGCCATTATTCACTTTCAAATTAACTAGAAGTGGTGGCACAACCTCAGAAATTTCTATTCAGTGATTATTTAAAGTAACATTGTGCTTCTCAGTGTTCGATCCTGCATGGTAGAAGCAGAATTTGGTATTTCTTTCTAAAAGCTCTCAGAACAATTTCGGGTTAATCTTTTTTTTACCAACATCTATCAGATTCTGTCCGGATCAGTCAGATCTCCTTATTACTTTCTTGGGAAACGAACATATGGCTTCACTAACCAATCTAATGTTGGAAGGTAGTCAATGCTTTAATGGAAAAAACTATAACATCGGGAAACAGAGAATGTTGACCATTTTTGAATATAGGCGTCTTGACCAGCTCGTTCTCAACAAAGAGATCCATCCTGGTACAACTGGAACCGATCAAGATAAGTTTGATGATCGAAATCGAGAGGCCGTTATGCTCCTCAAGCTCTCTGTCACTGATGATCAGTTACCACAGATTCCTTCTAGCAAGACAGCTGCCGAGATCTGGCAACAGTTGAAGGAACTACACGAGACATCCGTCAATAGCAAAGCTTTCTTTCTCAAAAATTAGTTGTTCTCCATCATGATGGACGAACATATGTCTTTACAGGAACATGTCAACAAGATTAAAGACATTCGAGATCAGCTCGAAGCCATTGGTCGCACCATGGAGGAAGAAGATATGGTAGTCATCACTTTGAAAAGCCTACCACAATCTTATGAGCACTTCATAGAAACACTCAACATTACTGCCACTAATGTTGATCTGAAGTTTCTGGAGTTATGCACCAAACTCATGCAACAGGATCATTGGAAACAACAGTTTGGTAGTGGTGCAACATCAGCCTCCTCAGAAAATGCTTTTGCTGCGAAATATTAGTCCTCTCAGTCCTTTAAGCAGAAAGGTTCTTCTCAGTCTTTTGATCCTGCTAGGAAGAAAAATGTGTAGTGTAATTACTGTCACAAGTTCGGCCACATGAAGAAATATTTCCGACAGAGGATTGCTTCTGAACAAAAGAAACAGGGAGGGCTCCATCAGACAACGAATGTTGCAGAACATTCCGAGCAGACAGATTCTGCCTTTTACGCCTTTATGGATAGAAGGTCTTCAGATCATATTCCATCTTCTGCCTGGTACATTGACTCTGGTATATCACGCCATTTCTCTCACAGGTGTGACTGGTTTATTGACTTCTCACTTTTCAGTGATTCCGTGGTATTTGGCAGAGGTGAAAAATATACAGTGGATGGCAGAGGTACAGTTCAAATCCAGTCTGGTGGGCGCACACTCATCTTCCTGAATGTGTACTATGTTCCTGGGATGGAAATTAATTTGCTATATGTCAGTCAGATTATGAGGAAATCTCCTCAGCTTGATGTAGTATTCAGTGCGCACAAATGCTCTATTATTGACAGGGAGACTAGTCTTACAGTTGCTGATGGCCTAGAAGATCATGGTTTATACAGGCTTCTTGACACTGGTGATTCTCCAAAAGTGGCTCTAGCAGCTCGTGTTTCTCCCATCAGCACTCTATGGAATCAACGATATGGGCACCTAAACATGCAGTATCTCTCTCAACTTTCTCAGGACAGACTTGTGTCAGGGTTACCTGACATTCAGACTCAGCAGTTGGGCGTATGCGGCGCTTGTCAAGCTGGCAAACAACATCGGTCTTCCTTCACGAATGGAGAATCTTGGCGCGCATCTAAGGTACTCCAGTTAATTCATTTTAATATTTGTGGTCCTATGAATACATCTTCTATCGCTGCTTGCAAATATTTTTTGCTTATTGTAGATGATTTCAGTAGAAAGATGTGGGTATATTTTCTCAAATATAAATCTGATGCATTTAGTATCTTTCAGAAGTTTAAAACCTTAGTTGAAAAAGAGTCTGGCTGTAATATCATGACTCTTAGGACAGATAACAGGGGGAAATTTTGTTCTTCTGCTTTTTCCAACTTCTGTGATACTCATGGCATAAAACACTAGTTCACTACACCTTACACTCCTCAGCAGAACAGTGTTGTTGAATGCTGCAACCGCACGGTTGTTGAAATGGCTCACTCCATGTTACAACACAAGAATGTTCCAAACAAATTCTGGGCTGAAGCAGTATTTACTGCTGTTTATCTTCTTAACCGATCACCCACTCAGGCTGTTAAAGGGAAGACTCCCGAAGAGGTTTGGTCTGGCCGTAAGCCTAAGATCAGCCACCTCAAAGTATTTGGCTCAATTGCATATGTTTGGATTCCAGCTGCTAAGTGCTCTAAGTTGGATTCCAAAAGCCAGAAACTCATGATGACAAGGTACAGTGATCATCACAAGGCTTACAGACTAATAGGTATAGCCACTGGTCGTCTTAGCTTCAGTCGGGATGTGGTATTTGATGAAGACAGAGGATTCTTTCAGTCTTCTTCTTCTGAGCAGTGTTCTGAGGATCAGCCTCACATTGTTCTTCTTCCAGTAAGTCCACCTGATGGGAGGGATGATGCAGCATCAGTGTTTGATAATACATTGCCTGAGCTTCCTCCGGAAAATAACCCTTCTCTTGCTGCCCCTATTGTTTTTGAACCTTCTCCATCTCCTCCTGATATTGGTTCCTCTACTCTTCGGCCAAAATGGTGGGCTATAACAATTGGTGATCTCCGAGATGATGATCTCCTTGAAGGAAGAACTTCTAGACATAAGAGAAAACAACAGTCTACAGTAAATTTTGCTCTTATGGCTAACCTACACAGTATCTTTGAGCCTCAAACTTACTCAGAGGCTAAGGGTACATCTGAGTGGGAACAGGCTATGGACGCTGAATTCCAGAGTCTTCAGAAAAATCACACATGGACCCTTTCTGATCTTCCTGAAGGGAAAAATCCCATTAGCTGCAAATGGGTATATAAAGTGAAATACAAAGCTAATGGAACCTTAGACAAGTATAAAGCTTGTCTTGTGGCTCGAGGATTCTCACAGAACGAAGGCATCGACTATGAGGAGACTTTTGCTCCTACAACCAAGATGAGTACCGTACGGCTTGTCCTTGCCCTAGCAGCTCAGTTCAATTGGAAAGTTCATCAGATGGATGTAAAGAGTGCTTTCCTAAATGGTGACTTACAGGAAGAAGTCTACATGACACAACCTCCAGGATTCAAGATTGCCGGTCAAGAACAGAAAGTGTGTAGATTAGCTAAAGCACTCTATGGATTGAAACAAGCTCCTTGGGCTTGGTACATGAAAATTGATCAGTACCTGACAGATCATGGTTTTCAGTGAAGCCCATCTGATGCAAATCTGTATATCAAGCATACCGGTAATGATATCTTGTTTGTGGTTGTCTATGTAGATGACCTTATCATTACTGGCAGCTCTGCACATTTAATCCATGGGATCAAACAAGATTTATGCAGAACCTTTGATATGACAGACTTGGGACTTCTTCATTACTGTCTAGGGGTTGAAATTTGGCAGACTAAGAATCACATCTTTCTCTCTCAGTCCAAGTATGCCAAAAATCTTGTGGACAGGTCCAGAATGCAGGATTGCAAACCAGCCACGACTCCTATGGAACCAGGGCTCAAACTTTCAGCTCAGTCATCCTCTCCCCCTGTGGATGAGACTTTATTCAGGCAATTAGTGGGCAGTCTCATCTATCTTACTGCCACCAGACTTGACATCAGTTTTGCAGTGAGCTACATTTCCCACTTCATGTCAGCTCCTAAAGCTGATCATTGGATAGACGCAAAGCGTGTGCTACGATATGTGCACGACACGTCTGATTATGGACTTCTATACACTCAAAGTTTCGATCCTATACTCAGTGGTTACACAGATTCTGATTGGGCCGGTTCGGTTGATGACCGTAAATCTACAGCTGGGTATGTGTTTAGTCTAGGATCTGGTGCTGTTACCTGGACTAGTAAGAAGCAGCAGGCAGTGGCTCTCTCCTCAACAGAAGCAGAGTATCGGGAAGCAGTTAAGGAATCCTGTGAGGCAGTTTGGCTTCGACGTATGCTTGCGGATATGCATGTTTCCCAGAGAGGTCCTACTTCCTTGTTTTGTGACAATCAGGGAGTGCTCAAACTTGCCAAGAATCCAGTCTTTCATGAACGAACAAAGCATGTGGAAACTAATTGCCACTACATTCGCCAGCTTGTTGAAGACGGATCCGTTCAGTTGCGATATGTTCCCACAACAAAGCAGCCCGCAGACATCTTCACCAAGCCTCTTGGTCTTGATAAATTTGTAAAATTCAGAGGGTATATTGGTGTTGTAAATAGATTGAGCATTAAGGGAGGGTATTAGAATAATTCTATTATCCCATTTAGTATTTAATGCTCATTCTTTTAGCTGTTGCTATTTTTCCCTTTTTTAGCTATTTCTATTTCCTAAATAGAAACTTGATGTTTCTATCTTATGTAAATATCTCTGTATTATTATTGAGTTCAAGCTTGCTCATAATTCAATTAATTCATTGGAAATCCATATGCGTGTTTCGCACTGTTTTAGATTAAATGTTTTTTATTACAAAAATGGGGGTGGCAGTAGCCCACTCATCCCCTTTTTCCTATCGTGGTTTAGGAATGAACTTCATATTTTTATATATGATATATTGATCATGTTTATAACAACACGATTATATATATAGATATATATATAACTTTAGAAAGTTATGAAAATTACATTCTGAGTGTGTCAAATAACACTCAAGAAAACCAGCTACATATGGCTTCACCAAAAATACCTGAGTGTTTGGAGTCTAGACGACTGTCCCAAATATACATCCACAAAAGTGTTCCAAAATAAATACATAGTGAGAAAATGTAATAATAGTTCTGTCATATAACAGTGTAATCTATGTTGAACATTTAGCATATATAGCTTGCGAATTTTTTTACAAAAAAATATAGATAAGGGTTGTCATTGCTCTGCCTGAGTGCCCTCTATGAAGGGCCAGTGATAGAATCCATGCTCCTGATCATTGTTGCACTCCTTGATGTGCTATGTGCCCATAACCTGCGAAGCATCCTCCTTAGACAAAGCATCAACAACTCCATTTTTTCCCCTGTAAATGTGGCGAACAGATATTTCATCAAATGATTGTTTTAATAGATAGATTTCCTCCAGGATTGGATTGAGTGTGTGTGTGACATCTTGTTGGTTTTTGAACCAATTAATAATTATCTTTGAGTCCCTAAAGATCTGAATGCGGCAAATTCCTTTTTCAATGGCAAACAACAAAAACAACTTCAAACTCATAAGCTCTTCAAAATTAATTGTGCCTTGTCCCAAACCACTTTTCATCATGAAAGAATGGTTGTGTGATATATGAAGAACAACCTCTCCCTCATAATCTCCTTCAGAAAGAGAGGCACCATCAAAATATGCCCGGGGATAGGTAACGTCCGTTGAAAATGTAACTAGTGTCAGTCTTCATAATGTAATTCAAATGTACCATTGATATATTTTTATATTCATTATTATTATTTTATTTCCAGTCAAACCATCTGCTTCATGCTTATAGGGTCAATTGAGAAAAGAAAATATATTATGAGTCAAAGAAATGTATTTTAGTCAAAGTTCCATTTGGACTTCTTGTAAGAAAAGGAAAAATTATTTTATCTTGAGTCAAAAGAGTCAAAATGTCATCTACAGATTGAGTCGGCCCTCCCTGGACAAGTCTGCCTAAAGAGGCAGCTATTTGACCTCCTGGAAATTTCTAAATACAAAGGTAGTTCGATCTCTTTCACTCACCAATCTATCACATCGTTTTCTGTGCAAGAAGAAGAAGAAAATCAACAAAAGTCAAAGAGAGGAGAGAAAAGTCAAAGGAGAGAGAAATCTGAGTTTTTTCCCCTAGTTTCTGCTCACACATGTGAGATTTTCTGAAATTTTTGAGGCTGTTACAGGGCTGAAATTCGGCCATCATTGTAGGTCCGAGTTTTTTAGAGATTTGACCATGTTTCAGGGAAATTAGACTAGTGTTGACTTTGACTTGTTGAGGAGACTTGAAGGAGGGCTGTCTTGGGGGCTGACTTGGAACATTGTGGAAGTCTTGGTTTTGTTCTTGGGTATTGGATATCTCACTTTGCTCTGATTCTATAAAAAAATGATTTTCTTGGGTTTTCCCCCTTGTGGGGTTTTTTCCCTGACTTTGAGCCTAATTCTTGTGTTCTTTGTCTTTTTGTGATCGTCATGTTTTGGTAATTGCTTGATGAAGAGAATATAAATTTAATAAGAAAGCAACAAACATTCATAAGTAATTATCAAGTAAGAGAAATCAATCATTATATAAAAACATCTTGACTTCTTAACAAAGTCAATAATTTCTTCTACTATGTTACGTGAACAAGTAGGAGAGACAGAATAAGAGATCAAGGAATAGATAGCTAATGCTTGAGCAACCACTTTGTTTGGGATGGAAGTCCTTTCTAGGAAGACCTCGGTGTTCTGAGCGAACCAAATTCCCCATGAGATAAGAAGTGAAAGACATCTAAGCTTCTTTGGATTGACAATGTTCCACCAAGATTCACATGTTGACATATATGACTCACCCTGCCATTGAAATGTGAAGCCCAAAGAAGTGCAAATAGAGGACGAGACGGCTAGAGCAAATGGGAATAGGAAGAAAAGATGATTTACAAATTCCGCATCATTTTTGCATAATGGGCACTGGCTTGACCCTATTATGCCACACTTGATAAGATTGTCACCCATAGGGACTCGATTTTCCAAGATACACCATTGGAAAAGGTGAGATTTTACACGACATTCCAATTTCCATAATTTCTTCCACCACCATGAAAAGTTTGTAGGTTTCTTGTCTTTAATAAGGAATACATATCCCATTTTTGGAGTGTAATCACCTGATGAAGCATGCACCCAAACCAAAGAATCCTCTCTGCCCCTTATGCAAACATGGGCCACATTTAAACTAGTAGTAAATCTACACCATTGATCTGCCCATTCTCTGGGAAGATGAAGATGTTGTGCAATGAGCTAGCCCTATCCCCAAATAGATGTGTTGTCTTCATTCGTGACTTGAGCCAAAGTGTTTCGACCATGTGCCTGAAGGAACTCAATAAGCTCAGGTGGGAGACGAAAATTTGGGACACTCCCTACCCATGAGTCTTTGCCAATATGTACCTGTTCACCATTATACACACACACACACACACACAAAACTTTAGTAGCACAATGTCTTTATAGTTGAGTTTATTTGCTCTTTTAAGATGATAGAGTAGATTGAAGCCTTTAAAAGTTCACTACCTTCAATAGTATCATCTTGTAGGTTGCATTAGAAAATTTGATAACATAACATAAGAAAACTTCCATAAACATATTCAAACCTTCCCAAAACTGTTATCTTGTGTTTTTTTGCTTTATTCTTCTATATCAATCAGTTCAACATCGTCAATGCCTCTGTCTTGTTTTTTTCACACTCATTGTTTCTTTAATCCATTATTGAAGTTTTCACATCTATTTTCCATGATTTTTTGGATGGCTTGCTTATCTTTCTCATCTTTCTTGGATACCAGGATGATAATGTGGAAATTTCTCATAATTCAAAATTCAATGGAAAACAGAAATTTCACCTGCAACCTAGAAGGCTTCTTGGATCTTAGTTTTGTGAATTTCCAGCCTGAGGGCTAATGCAAAACTTGGTACAAAACAGCAACAGAAAGAGTACAATGTTTCAGTACTAAACAACAAAAACTTCTTGGCAATTCAAGGAGAAGAAATATCAAACCAAAGGGATAAGTTCCAACAATTTTAGGACAACATAGCACTCAATAAGCATATTTGAAAATACTCTTTTACGGTAGTAATAAGAACAATATGACAACACTATGATAGAATCATAGTAGTAAAGTCAATCCCTTAGATTCTTCACCTAGATGTCAAATCACTAAGCAATTTCCTTTTTACTTATGTCAAATCAGCAAGACATATATGACCGTAGTTAACAATGCATAAAGAACATATATAGCTGAGAATCACATTTGGAAATTGCATAGGTTTGGGACAGTTGGAAACTTCAATATGCTGAATATTAAGTGCATGTACCTGCCATAGCATTATCTCAAGGATGGTGAAAATCCTCCTAGCTCTCCAAAACCTAGCTAGGGGAAATCAACAAAAACCTAGCAACTAAGAAGATCCAATATGCAAGAATCAACCAAACACATCTTCCAAGGCAACACATCCTCTCCTTTTTTTCATAATTCCACCCTTAGATTTATCACAAAACCCTAATCTTCATTCTCCAAGGGATAAACTCCAACGCTAGACCTCCAATATATACCAAGATGCTCCAAGAAGACCAAGAAACCTTAGTGACCCAGGAGAGAAATCAAGCACATGTAAAGACTCTAGAAATAAAAAGAGGCTAGTTTGTACTCTTATCTAGATCACATCTCATCACAATATTGAATACACATGAGTGGAGGAGCATATATGAATGGAAAGACTCTCTCCCTCCTCTATTTAAATGAGAGGCAAGGGAGGCCAATAATACAATATGGGCGTTAGCCCTTACAAGCAACCTACAATGAGCACTTATAGGTCAACACAAATGATATAATGCACTTTGAAGTACATGTGTCATGCTCCATGGTGATGTTGTACACAATAATGGCTCCAAGGTGATGTAGCAACGCAAAGTAGTGCCACATCCCTCTATCACAAGCTTCCATACACTCCATCAACCCTACTAAACAATGTATTTCACTAAGTCTATTGTCCCTGCAAAAATACTATCAAAGCTTGAAGTGTCCTTGAACCATCTTCAATCCTTTGAATAGGATTCTAAGTTGTCGCATGCCAATTCAGGCTTGAGGCCTTTGCCTACTCTACATAATGCTCCTCATCTCATGAAGGGGACTCTCCAAGTAAGTGGATCATCCATAGGGACCTAATGAAGGACATCCAACTATTGTTAAGATAACTCCAACACCCAAGGAAACACCACTAAGCCAACGACCCTTTGAGGTCAAGCGTCTATTGAGCAAGCTATCTCAACTGTGTAAAACCATCAAAGATTATCTCTCATGTGCTAATCCATCTTGGACCATCCTAGGGTTGAACTTACATCGTGTATATGAAATCTCATGAAGGATCGCAAGCACGGTTTAAACACTTTTGGAGTAACCTTGAAAGCTAACATATAAAATTTTTGTTCCACCAAGTTTTTGGGATGCAGGAGAGCAACAATAGGGAGACGCATGAGGGGGTACATGTGGGAGCAACCCCATATTTTATGGAAGTTTAGGGGGCACATGAGGATCCCTATCTCTAAAATTATAAAAAGAAAAATAATAATGATAAAATCCCAACAATAGCTATTCATCCCATGCAAATCCATCATCGTGTAGTCTCATGGAAATGTTATAATCTTGCTAATCTTAAAATCCTAAAAACTATGATGTTTGCTAAATTATAAATGGGATATGAAATTCTACTTTCTAATCAAGTTTGATGAAGATGGAACCATTCTCAATCATCCTAAAACAATTCGTGGTAATGCTAAAAATTTAAGTGAAAGCGACCATTTTTTTTCTTCGAGGAAAGAAATTAGCCTCCCTCTCAGCTCGAGGGCTAGAGTGAGGTTATATACAGGAAGCCAATACAAAACTATTTATCAAGACATTATAGCTCATCATGTCACTAATAGGGATTTGAACATGCACGAGGAAGATAACAACCATTCTGCCTAACCGCCTGATATAACCCCAATTGACTAAAAAAAAAGTGTCAGTACTTTATCTTACTTATTCCTAAGAATTTATTATCACAATTAATTACCAAGAGTTTACTTTAAGAATTTAATATTACCATTAATTACCAATGTGACATACTCTTCAATCTCTATCTTTTATTTTTGTCTTAACTTTAAGGGTTAGTGGACAAAAAGTTGTGGGGTAGCTTGGATGGTGCACCTAGACGTCCCCCTTTTGGGGGAGGGGAGCGCTCAAACACCCACTTTTGGGGAAACATGTCTTGCGTAATGAAGAAATGCTTTCCCATTCATTTTCGTAAGTTTCCCCATAGGGGGGCATGGGGAAATGTTTCCCCGCCTTGGGGGATGCATCCCTATGGAACACTAGATAAAATTCCTTGAGTTTTGTGTGTGCATTTGTTTCTCAAAGATTGAAAACTAACATTCCTTGAGTGGTCGGTCTAATTTTGTTTCCACCTCTTCTTTCTAGTCCTCATCTTCCACTCCATTTCCCAACATTTTGATTTAAGTACTATGTTGGCTAGTTAGAACATCTCGAATATGAAAATTCAAGTCTAATGTAGCCTTGTAATGACTCTACACTTGTGCTTAACTAAGGTCTATGGGAGTGGGCCCAAAATAAATTCAAGTAGAATTCTCCCCTTATCATATTTAGGCACTCATTTTGCCCCCATTTTAAAGATTTTTTAACATCTCAACCAATTTATTGTGACTCATCTACCTTCAAGAAAACTTAAAAAAAACTAGTGAGGTATTTAGGCATAGATTGAGCAACCAACTTCATAGACCATCTTTGAAGTTTTGGTAATAAATCACGTTAGTTTTTTTCTTCATGGTTATGTTGGTTGGTTCCTTTCCTTGTTCCATTTAGCAACATTACAATCCCTTTTGAAATTTCGCTTTAGATCATGTTATACAAAGTTTTCAAATATACATACTGTTAAACACTATATCATAAACTGTTGAAATTTGTAACTTGGTTCGGTCTTTATAATATTTTATGTACTCTTGATTTTATGTATTTGATGTAACAAAGAGAAAAATTATTATTGCTATTTTATAGCATGGGTTTCATGCTCAAGGTCAATTTTTTTTAGGTCAAGGCACCCATTGTGTGCTTCTAGGGTTTGTCATCATTGTATAAAGTCAAAAGAGTCATTGTCATATGTAACAGACCCTATTGAGCATCTTGTATCAAGTCAAAAGAATTTATTTGGAGTCAAAATGTGTCAAAGTGTCCCTCCAAGACCAAGTCAATCTCCAGAGAAGAAGTCAGCCTCAAAAAGGGCGACTTGTCCTCCTTAGAAGCCTATATATAAGAAGCAGTCGACTTCATTTTGAGGGAAACCATCCAAGCAAGTACGATAAAGCGAAGGAGAAAGAAAAGCAAGCGAAGGGTTAATCTCAAGAAGAAAAAAAATGAAATTTTGATTTTCTAGTCACTCTCTCTCTCACACGTGTGAAGACAATTAGGGTTTTGTTGAAATTACAAGGAAAAAATTTTAGATCTCCAAGAAGGGTTGAAAATCTACTAAAAGAAGCAAGCTTTGAAGTCTATATGTCTAGGAGGAAGAAGCAATTCAAATAGAGGAAGGAGGAAACCTAAAAGAAGCCCTATCACCCACATGTGCAAAATTGCAAAAGTTGCTGGGGGATGAAGTTGCAAAAGTTGATGGAGGTCGAAGTTGCAGAAAGTTGTTAGGGTCGAAGTTGCAGAAAGTTGTTGGGGTCGAAGTTGCAGAAGTTGCTGGGAATCGAAGTTACAACAGTTGCTGGAGGGTTGGAATTTGTTGAAGGTTGACTTGGTCTTGGAATGGTCTCAATCTTGGGTCTAAAGGTCTTGGAATTCATCATTTAAAGATTCTATAAGAAGAGAAGAATTTCTTGTGGGTTTTACTCTCTAGGAGAGGTTTTAAGCCTAGCTAGTAGCCTACATCTTGTGTCCATTTGTTCAATTGATCTTCATGTTTTGGTAGTTTTTTGATGGTAAGAACACCATAATAATCAATATAAGAAGAAGCAAATCATAAGTACAACAAGTTAAAGTAAAAGAACATCACAAGTGGTTATCAAGTTTAGAGAAATCACACCTAATCTAGTTGCCCTAGATTTCTCAACATGGTATCAGAGCTAAGGTGACAAGGAAAGGCAACTTCAAGATCACTCAATTGAAATAGGATACATAAGGGTCAGATATAAGAGGAAGAGCATTAAGGAAAACTAGTCATCACTTCACAAAGACCTCATCATCTTGAACGAAGAACTCTTGGAAGAAGAAAATAATATCTCAAGGACCCTGCCTTCATCTTAAAGAAAGAAGGACTCCCACACATTTGAAGCATTTTGGGAAGTCTCCACATTCTACATCATCATCCTAAGGAAGCAAGAAGAGCACTTCATCATCATCAAAGGAATCAAAGTGATCTCCGTGATATTGAAGGAAAGAGCACATCTCAAGCATCTTTGAAGGAAGAAGAACATGTCTTCTTATCTTGAAGAAGCGTTGCCATTTTGAAGAAGGAAGATCATCCCTCCCTTATTATAAATCTCACAGAAGACATCATCATCAAGGAGGCATCTTCATTTGTCAACTAAGTACTTTATATTCATGTCTCAATCTACAAATCAAATGACTACTTTTTGCAAGGAGAACAATAAACTTGTTAGGACATCAAACTACCTTGAATGAAAAAAAAAAGAATAGGTTTGATTCTCATAGAAAATGAAGTTTTTGATTATGTCACGGGCTCCATCATAAAGCCTCCTCAAGAACAATCTCAAGTATTATCAAAATATATGAAAGGATAAATAAAGGATTCTCTCATTCCCTTTGTAGCAAAATTGAAGTCATAAAAAGAAATCTATGACAAGTTGGTAGAGTTGTACTCTATAAGTGTAGCCGGGGAAATAATATCTTTAAGAATTGAATTATACAATATGAAACTATCAAAGGAAGAAGGGGTAGCTTCATATCAAATGAAGGTATCTCAAATTAGAGATCAACTACAAGATCTAGGAGAAACAATGTCAGATTCAGAGATGACCACTTGTGTACTCAATGCATACCAAATGAATGGGGCAACTTTGTAAGATTGAAGAAACTAGATTAAAAGCAAAGAATGATGTTGAATCAAATGAGCAAACACAAGCGTTTGAAACTATGACAAGGAAGAAAGAAATGTTTGGAAGGTTTGAACCTCGAAAGAGATTTCAAAAGAAAGTTGACATGTCTAAGATTCAGTGTTATGAATGCAATGAATATGGGCACTACAAGAGGAATTGTCCTAAACTCAAGAAGGGAAACAAGAAAAGGAAAGAAAGAAGTGAAACCCACGTGACTGAAGAAGTAGAAGAAAAGAAAACAAGGAAGGAAGAAGTAAAAGACCTCTACTATTAAAGGTCTCATACATTAAGTTTATTTTCAAGACAATAGTCATGGTAGGAAGCATCACCATTATGATAAGATTGGAAGCATCACAGTTATGATAAGATTGGAAGCATCACTGTTATGATAAGATGCATTACAACAGTGATTGAGATTGCATCATTAGTAAAAGCATAGAATGATAGTAGAAATAACAATTTGCATGGTTGAAGCAAGTCATCTAGCAAGATAGGAAGATAAGAGATCGTCACACCTCATCATAATTAGAAAGAAGCATTTGCAGAATAAGGATCATCAAGATCCTCCATCAGAATATTTGTTAAAAAAGGTTCAACTCTACTTGGAAGGAGAAAGTATACATAGATAGTCTACATTCCACCTAGTGTGGAATCCATAGTTTGGAAGAATGAAGGTATGATAACATAAAAGTGCAGCATGACAATTTGGTTGAAATATTTTTCCATCTTTAAGCAAGGGAAAGGAAGTTGCTAAAGAAAGTCTAGATGACCACATGAAGGAAAAATGTATGCATATATCTGGTAACTTTTAATAAATAGATATTGTCATGTCATCACTTAATTGCAGATAGAATGGTTAGAATGCTCTATCTCATGAGCATGATTGAAGAAGAAGGAACTCTTCCTTTTGAATAATACATGAAGGCAAAAATACAATATGCCTTGTACTCTTCCACACGATGACATGATAAAATCAACATTATATGACCTCATGGAGAATATGAGGTGGTTGGTAATAATTTGTCTTATGCAGAAGGAGCTATGTATAGAGATCTCGAGGAAACAGTATATGAAGAAGTTGGAAGGAGAGTTTGTAAATATGTATCTATAGCCACTTAGATGAGATGATTAATCAACATCTGATAACAATTAGAAGGATTAGCTATGACATATCCATGGAGAAGCTATGAAGACTCTGATAAGTATAGTGAAGAAGGAGAACCTTGGTAATAGATATCTTGGAGATGGATTTGTATAGTATGCAAAAGGATGTTGATGTTGTAGAAGTAGATTTAATTACAAAGGGCCATCATAAAGAGGTAATTTTGGTTTGATGTTCACTTTTTATTTTTGAAAGCAAGCATTTGATTGGATTGGAACAAGGCTAACGACAGAAGGTTGTAGAAATTCACCTACAACTAGTACATATAAAATTGGATGGATGATTAGGAAAGAAACATGACTTATAAGAGGTAGCAGTATGAAGGACAACCAGATGATGATAAAGAAGGACACTTTCCGATGAAAATAAGGATGACATGACTAGCACTAATTGGTTCAATACTATGTTTCGTTGAAAAGAAAAAAAGGAAAGTGATGTAGAAGATGGTCAAAGCCCTACGAAGAAGTTATGGAAGAAGATGATTCCATAATGAAGAAGTTAAAGTTTATTCATGACATGATGATGCAAAAAGGAGGAGCCCTACAAGCAATTGATAGTACCATGATCTCCATGAAAGAATAGATAGTTGTTGTCGGAAACAAGTCCCTAGTTAAGAGGGAGCTTGGATATATTCCTTTCATGTAAAGAAATGAGTAGATCCTCCCTAGTTGAGAGGGAGAGGTAGACACATCATTATTGTCTTCACATCATGAAGAAAGAATGGAGGATTGGGTAAGCATCTGAGACCAATCCCAATACTCTTTGAGAATGAGGTAGGGCATCCAATAGGTAAGAGTAGTTGAAGAGGAAATTCCTTGAGGATGTGTAAATCCAAGAGGGAAATGGTCCTAAAAGGACATATCCTGTGAACATCTAGATAGGGTATGTGCCTTGAGGGACAATGATGTAGGTGTCTATAAATCATTGTCTCCCCAACATTGTGCTCTAATCTAGTGGAGAGATAGAGTTGTTAGTCAATGCCTTGCTATATGCCAATGCTAGTTGATATGATGAGATGCACTAACATAAGCTGAGAAGATGGATTGGATTCTTCAGTATGAGAATGTCCATGTACCATCCATGAATTATGAATACCTCCCTAGTTGTGAGGGAGTGTTGAAATTTATTACTAGGTTTAGTCTTAATAATATTTTATGTACTTTTGATTTCATGTATTTGATGTAAAAGAGAGAAAATTTATTATTGTGATTTTATAGCATGGGTTTCATGTTGAAGGTCAATTTATTTTTAGGTCAAAGCACCCATTGTGTGCTTCTATGGTTTTTCATCATTGTATAAAGTCAAAAGAGTCATTCTCATACGTAATAGACCCTATTGGGCATCTCGTATCAAGTCAAAAGCATTTATTTTGAGTCAAAGTGTGTCAAAGTGTCCCTCCAAGACCAAGTCAGCCTACAGAGAAGAAGTTAGCCTCATAAAGTGTAACTCATCCTCCTTAGAGGACTATATATAAGAATCAGTCGAATTCATTTTGAAGGAGAGCATCCAAGCAAGAAAGAATGAAAAGCAAGCGAAGGGCTAATCTCAAGAAGGAGAAAAAATGAAATTTTGATTTTCTGGTCACTCACTCTCTCACCCATGCGAAGAAGATTAGAGTTTTGTTGCAGCTACAAGGACAAAATTTCAGATCTCCAAGTAGGGTTGAAAATCTAATAAAAGAAGCAAGCTTTAAAGCTATTTATCTAGAAGGAAGAAGCAATTAAAACAAAGGAAGGAGGAAGCCTAAAAGAAGCCCTATCACCTACACGTGCAAAGTTCCAAAAGTTGCTTGTCAAAGTTGCAGAAATTGTTGGGAGTTGATTTTACAATAGTTGTTGGAAGATTGAAGTTACAACAGTTGCTGGAGGGTTGGAATTTGTTGAAAGTTGACTTGGTCTTGGAAGGGTCTTAGTCTTGGGTCTAAAGTTCTTGGAATTTGTCATTTGAAGATTCTATAAGAAAATAAGAATTTCTTGTGGGTTTTCCTCTCTAGGAGAGGTTTTGGTCTTGGCTAGCCTACATCTTGTGTCCATTTGTTATATGGATCTTCATGTTTTGGTAGTTGTTTGATGATAAGAACACCATATAAATCAAGTTAAGAAGAAGAAAATTATAAGAACAACAAGCTAAAGTAAAAGAACATCACAAGTAGTTATCAATTTTAGAGAAATCACACCTAATCTAGCTGCCCTAGATTTCTTAACATAAACACGGATGCTTGTGTCATTGTTTTCTCTCTTCTTTGTACCAAATTCAATTTCAAAGGCTTTATTTGTTGTTTGATGTAATGGTAAACATTGGTTCAAGACTCTACATTACCATGATTTCACAACCTCACTTTATATGTGTGTGGGTTGGTGGGTGATCGTGTGAGTTAACTAAGATACAAATAATGCTTTGTAAAAAATTCACTTACATGATCTTGAGGTAGGTGAGGAACCTTAACATGCATATTTTTTGAGGTTGGGGTTCTTAGTCAATAATATAGGCTTTGGAAGGCAATGATCATCTATCAATTTGATTGAAGGAGAAAATATTTCACAAGTCATCTAACTTATTCCATTCTTGGATAGATTTATCCTATGCATAGCTTAAAGAGACAAAGCATCAACATGGATAGCTTGAATGAAGAGAGTTAGTCTCTTTATAGATTTCCTAACACCATGCAAGGGAGCAACATGACCTTGAAGAGGGAAAGCCCCCAAAGATCCGTTAATAGAGTGGTGTGGTAATGGCACTCTCCTGAAGCTATTCTTTAGATAAGGGAAACCATCATTTACAAGGGGATCATAAATCGTGACTACCATAGCCACAATGGTAGCGAAGTGACTTTTTGTTAATTCTTGAAAACTCGGCTACAAATTTTATGTCCAACAAAATATTCAGAGAATAGAAAATGAAAGTTACTTTCTAAATTTATTTGTAATAACAATTACTATGGATTCTTAACTAGCATAAGCAACATAAGCAAAGTTCACAAAGCCAAACACACATAAAAGAATGACACAAATATACATTGGAAACTCTAGTGTGGGGAACAACATCAAATGGTGGGCTTTGATTCAACTTCAGAAATTAGTTTACAACATTAAATTAATACGGCAGTTTGTCTCAGCAAATCTAATTCAAATCGGCCCCTAAGAAACATCGTACGATTCAGCCTTACGTCCCAACAAATCAGCCTATGTGCCCAATAAATTTTGGCATGTACAACCTAGGAAACTCATGGTTGTATGACCCCCTTTGGTTGACTTGCTTGCTGATATGATTTTGCCTAGTAAGCTGCCCTAGTGTCTCAACTTTCTCTTTGTTGCTTTGACTGTCAAAACACTCTTTCTATCTAAATGCCCAAGCATGCCAATTGAATGATCTCCTCAACAACTTGAACTCTCTTCATAAAGTGTTTGACCTTAATCTCCAAAGAGATGGATGGTTGAGATTACATCTCATTCGTTGAGATCAAGGTCTGCGACTTAATATGTCATTGACCCATTTACCTTTTCTAAAAAATTGGCCAGCAAGTCAAATAATCAAAAATTAAACTATTGTCTAAAGTATTGACTTAGGGAATTAATTAAATAATCATTGTAGGAGCGACTTGAGGTGGTTGGTTGCATGTCATGGCACATGACCTATGCAAAACCACCTTTCCAAACTACAAACTCAACATTCCCTCTTAGTGAGGAAGGTGTTTTGCACAACACCTAGCTTGTCCCTGAAGAACACAATTTTTCCGTTCATCAAGGCCTTGGTCAAGATGTTTGCTATTTCTCATTTGTAGGGATGTATTGCAGCTTCAGTACCCCCTTATGCACAATCTATGATGAAGTGGTACATGTTCTAAATGTGCTTCAACTTGTCATGAAACATTGTATTCTCTGAGAGCTTGATGCAACTCTAATTGTCACAGTGAATGATAATTAGCTCCAATTCTCAATCAAAAAGCCCAACAAGAATTTTCCGAAGCCAAATGGCCTCCCAGGTTGCTAAGCTAGTAGCCATATACTAAGCCTTAATAGAACTCAATGCAATTGAATTTTGTGTCCTATAGAATCAAGAGATTGCCTAAGTCACCTAACACGGGGATTCAGGATTCGACAAATACGGGGATTCGAGTGTCGAATACAGACACGTTGACCCCCCGAAACAGGACACGTTTGGATACGTTATATATATATATATTAAAAATTAGATATTTTTTTACACAAATTCTCATTCATGGTACAAATTCATTGATTTCAAACATAGATCTTCATCTAGATGTAAGTTTTACAAAGTGACATTATGCATACAAATAAGATTGTGACATAAATGATAAATCATAATACATATTCAATTAATCAATGATCCAATATGAGAAAGACAAGATAGTAAGATAAAGATACTGTAGTTTTCTCATTAAGTCATCAAAAATGTGTTACATGAGTAGTGCAATGCCAATGGCAAATAGAAATAACAAATACAAAACGACTACAAGGATACAAGCCTCAAGGTAGTAGGTAGCTCATGACTCATGAATCATCAATCCTCATAGCCATCATCAAAACCAGTATCATTGTCCTCATAATCATGGTCACCACTGCTCTTCTCTGCTGCATCCTCCTCCCCTGTATCCAAAGTCATTTTTGCATCTGCTGGTGTGGAGGATGCCCCCTCTGTAGTATCACCATCATCAAATGTGACAGGCTCTAGCACTGGATCATCGAGATCCAAGTTGGCCAATGCCAGCTGAACATTGTTGCCCATACCCATATCATCAGGAAAGACATCCCACATCTTTGTCTTTCCCTTCAACCACTCATCCCTCTACTTGTAAATAAGACGAAGGTTGGTGTGCACATACACCATTGTCCTTGCACTGGACTGCTCAAGCTTGCTTTTCTTGACCCTACAAATTCTCATATGTGCTCCAATTCCTTTCGCAACAAGAGGGTGAAGTCACCTGAGAGAGGAGCCTCATGGCTAACTGCTATAGAGGAAGGCTTGTTGCCCCATGATTTTCCCACCAAGAATAGGGCTTCTTAGCCCCCCTGTCTCTAATCAGATCATATCCTGCAAATCGACTAGTGCTAGTGGAAAACTCTGCAAAGGCATCCTTCACCTCATCAAGGGATGCTCTATCTTGAGAAACTTGCATGAATGCATCTTTCCAGCCCTGTGAGATTTCACCATCCATGTGAGGAGGGAATCTATGGGAAGGTCCACCATTTAGCGACTCATGGATGTAGTATTTTGGGTTCAATGAATGAGCCAAACAATGGAAAGGTGTGCAATTCTTGTCCCATCTATTGACAAGAATATCTTGTATGGTGGTGAAGAAG
This sequence comes from Pinus taeda, assembly GCA_000404065.3. Lineage (NCBI taxonomy): Eukaryota > Viridiplantae > Streptophyta > Pinopsida > Pinales > Pinaceae > Pinus > Pinus taeda. The sequence goes on along the minus strand of APFE031425736.1, from coordinate 36,533 downwards.
GCCTCTGATGATGTCTCATACTCGGGGCACTCACTATGTAAAATAATGCTCCTCACAGATTCAATCAGGGAATCCCTTCCCTTATAAACCTCTCCTAGGATGGGTCGGTTTGTATCTACAAATCGAAGCAAAGAAATGATAAGGTCCATGATCTGAATAAGTAGATCTGCCCTTTCCCACCAAGCATCATCTAACACTATGTCCTTCACTCTTTTAGGGGCTACTTGATCTGTCTTTCTCCAAAAAGACCAAAATCGTGTATCTGCAATCTTCAACAATGATAGATTGTTGTATTCCTTGTAGATAGTGAGGGCATTTGTATGATTTTTGTACAAAGTTATGGATATGTCGTGCATCCTCAATAATGTTACCAATCCGAAGCACATTAGAAGCAATAGATTACAGTGCTAAGTTCAATGAATGGACAATGCAAGGTGTCCAAAACACTTGTGGATATTTAGCTTCCACAATCATGCCAACAACCTTGCAAAAAGGTGCATTATTTGTAATTATTTGCACACACGAATCAACACTACATCTTCAATAACTTTAATAAACAACTCAGCCATATATTGTGCATCCTTGTATTGTCCAAGTGCATCCATTGGTTTCAAGAAAATTAGACCATTCAAGGAAGACACCATGAAGTTGATGAGTGGGTGTCGTGCTGGATCTGTCTATTTGTCAGAAACAATGCTAACCCCAGATGTTGGCCATGATGCTTTAATAGGCTCAAGCATTTTTTCCACCTCTTTTTTTTGCCTTCATCAACAATGTGTTTCTAAGCTTCTCTGACCCACGAGGCACATACCCTAATGGAGCCCCTTGAGTTAGATCTCGACACATCTCAATAAATAGAGGTGAGTGTGCAACATTAAAGGATATGAAGTTTTGATAGAAAAAAAAGGCAATGGTGAGATCAAGCTCTTCCCATTTCTCCTTCTGAAAAATCTTGTCCACTGGACCAAGTGAAATTCCCTTTCTTTTTGCTGCTTGTCCCCCACCAAAACGCTTAGATGGGAATTTGTTGCTACTTTTCCTCAAGGATGGAAGGGGGTCATCATTCTTGGCTTTTTTATTTATTTTGCAGCCACATTTTCGATACCAACATTGGACTCTCTTTCCATTTATTTCCTCTTTGGTAAAGGCACCTTTGTACAAGCAGCAATTCCACAACCTGGTAAAGCCGACAAATGACCTTTCACATAGAAATATGTGCTTGTGAAAGTATTGTGGCAATAACTGCATTTCCAACTCACATTACCTCCTCCCTTCACCTCGTTGCTTGGCCCTTGCTCTCTTGTGACATATTTCCACAAGCGATATTTGTTATCTTGAGGAGGAAGTCTTCCCTCGACATTTGACGTTGTTGTTGCAGCCCCACTTGCAATAGAGGGAACACTTGCAGCAGAACCTGATGAAATTGGGAGAGGAGGGGCATCTCCAATGGGGACATTCTTCCCCTTCCTTTGCCTCTTCCTTGCCTCCCTTGATTGAGCCATGAATGCTGTAAAAAAAACAAAAAATGCACAATTTTATAAAAGAAATGCACATACCAACTGCTGTAATAAAAATTCAAAAAAATAGAGAGAAAATGCATTTACATGTTGCTTGAATCTCCTTGAAAATGCTCCCACACCCTTTTCTCCTTGCTCCAAACACCCACAACGAACCCACAACAAACTAAACAACTCAATGTGAAAATAGAATGGAGAAAATTGCCTTTATAATGTCGCGCGAGTTCCTAATTTCCAGATCCGAATATGAAAATCGAGACACGATCCCGATTCGATCGTCTCTCGATCAGACACGACGTGTCTTGATTTTCGGATTCAAATCCACCTGAATCATGCTCGATTCGCCCGATTCGGGACACAACAAGCCTAGGGGACGAACCTTAATCTCCAAAGAGATGGATGGTTGAGATTTCATCTCATTTGTCGAGATCAGGTCTACGACTTAATATGTCATTGACCCATTTACCTTTTTTTAAAAAGTGGCCAACAAGTCAAATAATTAAATTAAACTGTTGTCTAAAGTATTGACTTAGGGAATTAATTAAATAATCAATGTAGGAGCTACTTGAGGTGTTTGGTTGCATGTCATGGCTCGTGACCTATGTAAAACCACCTTCCAAGCTACAAATTCAACATTCCCTCCTAGTGAGGAAGGTGTTTTGCACAACACCTAACTTGTCCCTGAAGAATACAAATTTTCCCTTCATCCAGGCCTTGGTCAAGATGTTTGCTATTGCTTGTTTATAGGGATGTATTGTAGCTTCATTGCCCCCTTTCGCACGATCTCTGATGAAGTGGTACATGTTCTAAATGTGCTTCAACTTGTCATGAAACATTGTATTCTTTGAGAGCTTGATGCAACTCTGATTGTCATAGTGAATGATAGTTGGCTCCAATTCCCAATCGAAAAGCCAAAAACAAAGTTTCTGAAGCCAGATAGCCTCCCAGGTTGTTAAGCTATAGTAGCCATGTTTAAAGCCTTAATAGAACTCAATGCAATTGACTTCGGTGTACTATAGAACCAAGAGTCTTCTATTGATCCTAAACTGAAATTTCACATGGAAGTGTTCTTTCTATTAGTTATTACCTCCCCAATCAACATTGGTATATCCCTCCAACATCACTCCATCCTATTGAATGTACCTCATCCTATACTTGTTTGTGCCTCAGAGATATCTCAACCATGTTTTGCAACTACTTAGTGAACTAGCTTAGGCTTCACCATAAACTGACTAAGCATGTTCACTGCAAAACCAATATACGGTCTAGTATTGACCAAATACATGAGATAGCCAATCAAATGTATTTATAAAGTAGGGTCCACTGCCTCTTTTCTGGAAGTGTCAATATTCTTCTAGTTGGTCACGAGTGGTGTGGACATGGGTTTGTAGTCCTACATCCTGAATCATTTCAGGATCATAATTGCGCACTTCCCTTTCCCAAGGAAGATCTCTTCCTCTTTTTGCCACACCTCCAAACCCAAAAGTTGTGCATTAAAGCCAAATCCTTCTTCTTGAACTTTGCTGCTAGGTCCCTTTTGCAGTCTACTCTGAGCTTCCCAGATCTTGTGAGAAACAAGTCATCAACATATAACACCAATATGATAGGTTCCCCCTTCACCTAAATGTAATACAGGTTTGAGTTAGCCTCGCTCTTGGTGAAGCCTGTTATCACTCAGAAACGTCCTCTTGGCTGTAGGAGAGAAATTCCTAAGGTAACCATTCAAACCAATCGTACAGATTGAAGGCTAGCCCCTTCAATCCGGAAAGGGCTCCCTTTGATAGCCTAATCACTAGATTTAGTAATTGACTATACTTTTACATAGTGGCTAGATCTTTAGTTGTGTTGTGTTGATGTAGGGTTTGGTTGGGCATGAGGTAGATAGTCCATTAGGCAATGGAATTAACAAGCTAAGGTTTATGTCAACTTACCAAGATACTGGCTATCTGATTAGGATTGACAAAGGCAAGGTACATGGCACATCGTAGACATTTGTCATCGTTGTAGCTAAAAGAGGAAAATAGAAGAACAACCCACTATAGTAGGGCATATGAAATGAATCCTAAGGTAGCTTTAGAAGATAGCAGTGCAAATATTTGAAATCTATGAAACAGAGCATCAAAGCAAGGATGGATTCTATAACATTTACTCTTATTCAAATATTCAAAAGACCATACATTCAAATGATATTACAAAGAAGGAAACACTGAAACATGTAGAAAACACATACTAAGACATACCATCACATGAATCTTTATATCACTAATCAAAATCTATTGATATTGGCAAACTGTAGATTGATAAAGCTTTCAACATACAAACAATGGCTGTTATTTCATCAAAAACCAACCTTTTTTCCTCATTTCTCATTTAATATATAGGAAAAATACAATAAAAGATAAGATCCACTAAGTTTGGTAGCAATAACTGCATAATATTTACAATATCTAAAAATTTAATTAACAAAAAATAATCAAAATCCTATCATCTTAGCTATTCAGATCTCTATCTAGCACATAACAATGGTCAAAGTACATTGTAGAACTACTATCCGTATCTCCTGCTATTATTCTGGAACAAGGACGAGTCATAGGTGTATTATAGGATCAAGAACTACTCACTCCCTTTTAGGCTCGATATCTAGAACTGCAACTCGTCTTCCCTCTTGGTAGCAAAAATGGTGCATGAACTTATAAACCATGCTGAAATTATGAAACTGCCCTTGTAACTGCTTGCTCCTTTCTAGGTTGTTTTCCTTATGTTGACTCGTATTCTCTGCACTCCATCAACCACAAAAATCCTTGACATTTACCATAACATATTGAAAATAACTTACTGTAAAAAAAATTAACATGGTGTAGGTCAAAAGGCTGAGGTAATATTAGGGTTTGTTCAACAAAATTAGGTTTTGTATATTTCTTTGGCTCATGAAGTAAACTGATCATTTCTCCATAACTTTTGTAGCATGAGCAAGGAGGTCTAATTTATCTTGGCTTCTTGTCACCCTTATGGTAGCTTTTTGTATGATTTTATCAACCTTTAGGGTTTCTTTCCCCTTTTTGTTAGCATGCTCTTTTTTCCTCTGTCTCTTTCTGCTCTTTGAAGCTTGCATAGTCTCTTCCTTTGCATCAATAATCACTGTATCCTTCAGCCTAGGGTTCATTTTAGCTTTGAAATTAAGTCTTAGCTTGTTTGTAGGGCGAGTATGAGGTTTTTTGCAGTAAACCCTAGGCTCTGTTTCCATTTCTTCCTTCCTTGTTTCCATTTTTTGTTTGCCTTTTTTACTTTGTGCTGCTCCATTTTGCCTCCTCTTCTTCTAACATCAGTTTTTGTTGTCTTCTTATTCTCCTTTCATAAACCCTAACCTTTGGTTCTTTTGCAAGGTTTTCATCATGGTTTTCAACAAGGATGTGGCTAGACTCTCCCTTTGTTTCCTGAGCTAGGGTTTGGGTAGAAACTTTAGTTTGGCCTCTCCTTGGTCTTCTAGGTGCAGGTTGTCTTAGGTTTCTCTATCTCAACTGCTCCACCTGCTTGTTTAGCTCATGAGTATATAATATTTTAATTAGGTTGTGATGACAAATGTCATGAGGTTGTAGCTCAGGTCTGGTTCTTGCTTTGGTGCACATCTTTAGCGAACTTTGGGGAATGAAATAGCGCAAATTCATCTTACTAAAACTTGCTAAATGACATAAAAACCACATATGATACAAATAGGCTTTAGAATAATTGCCTTCATAGGAGAAGAAGAGTTGTACAATTCTAAGGGCATTAGAAAATTTGAGCTTCAACATATTTTGGAGGACGCCTACATTCCAGTCTTGGTTCTGATAGTCCTCCTTTAAGAAAAAATTCAAGGCCACATTCTGCAATCTCTGTTTCTTAAACCATCTCTCACCCTCAATTTGGCAAACCTTTTGCCTCTGCAATGGATTCCTCTGTGACTGGGAACTGCAGGGTTCTGATTCTTTCTATGTTTCCATAAAATGAGTAGATGAAATCATGGCACCAACTCAGGTTGTGTCCATTGAAGTGTTGAAACACTAGTTCCCATCTTGCATTTTTGAACAAATTCAACATCTCTGGATACACTTCAAAATATATCCCATCAGGCTTGAATCGCTTCACATCACCTGATCGGCCCATATTGCAAAGAATATGATGCTGCAAACACCTTTCCCAATCTTGAATTACCTTGGCTGGATGTTGCAAACCGCTCTAGAACCTTCCTGCGCACTATAAACAAAATTCTGGGTTTGCTGGAAATTACTTTTTTAGGGTAAATAAGGCAAATTAAGGTTTTATTTTAAACATCTCTCTTGGGATTCAAATTGCTGCTAGTTATCACATCATGGATGAACATTGATAAGGGATAGGGCTTTGTGAAAAAACTCTTGGGCACTTGAAATAATGGAGTTGGCAGCTCGAAAACCTAAATTTAAAATTTTTTGGTGAGCGCTATGAAAATATTTCGTATTTCTAGTTGTAGGTTTGTGATAGAATAATTGCATTGCAAAAAACTTAGGATAAACTTAGCGTTAGGTGAAAAGACTTGATTAGACATGTCCCTAACCATAACTTTAGGGAAAGGTGCAAACTTGATGCTAACAAACAAATCCCATGCTTTGCAAGTAGCTATCGATCCTAGCATACCATGCTTAAGGAGCCTGCTTGAGCCCATGCAATGCTCTCTTTAATATTCACTTGTGGGAACCCCTCCCATGCACCTCAAAACCCTCTAGCTGCTCAATATAGAATTTTCCCTCAACAACACCATTGGGGAAGGTTGTCTTCACATCCATCTGGTGAATTCTCCAACCCATATACGTTGCTATAAAGATAATAGCCCTGATAGATGAGCACCTAGTGATAGGGGCATAGATCTTGTCATAGTCGATTCCTTCCTTCTACGAAAACCCCTTAGCCACAAAATGAGCTTTGAACTTCTTTGAACTTACTCCACACTATCATTTGCAACATGCTTGATCTTTTACACCCATCTGGAGCCAACCATTGACTTTCCCTCTGACCATGGCACTGCTCCCAAATATTATTTTTGATGACGGAAGAGTACTCCTCCACCATGGCATCCATACACAATTGATGCTCAAATGGCACCTAAAAACTAGCACGTTCGATCTCAATTAGTTCACTCATCAATGCCATGTAACCAAAATAACATTGAGGAGCCTTTCTCAATTTGATTGAATATGTTGGGTTACCAATGTAATCCCGGGGTTCTCAACAAGAGCCATCAACCCCTTAAACTGGATGAAACCTTATCTTTATTCTTCATGAACTAGATCCAGGTGTTCTTGGAGAAGTCTTCTATGAAGGTCACATAGTAATGGTACCCATTTAAGGATACACTTGGCATTGGCCCCCACATGTCTAATTTTACCAGGCATAAAATCCCTTTGGCTCTAGTTGCACTGCTCGAAAAGTTGGTCTTTTCATACTTTCCTAGTGTGCAACCCTTGCACACATCATGTTGGTCAAGACTCAACCTTTAGCTGTGTTAGCCCTTTCACAATCTCCCTAAGCATGTTAAGAGCTCCATGATGAAGATGAGCCATCCTTGTAAGCCACATCTACCCCAACCCTTCGCTAGAACTCACCAATGCTTGTGTTGGCTCAAACTAAATTTTTGACAAATTGTCTTTCCTGACCCTTATCACTTTGATTGTCCTGCAGTTCTTGGGCTGAATGTATACATTACCCTCCCCAAAGGTTACGATGTAACCCTTGTCCTTTAAGGTAGCAACTGAAATCGGGTTCTTGGTCATACTGGGAATGTACAACATGTCCTCCACCAATAATATTTTGTCAGATTCCCTCTGAAACTTGATTGTGCCAACACTAGTTTCCTAGTACTTTGCATTCTCTCTAAGTTCTATGTAGAAATGCATCTCCTTTTCCTTCAAGTTGATGAAGTACACCTTAACTCCCATCATATGGAAAGAAGCCCCATGATCAATACACCACACACTGTTGGAAACCAAGCTTGAGAGAAAAGCAATGAGTGAAAACTCATTCTCAAAATTTGTTGCATACTCATTCATTTTTGTAGTATCAACAACCCGCTTCTTCTATTTTCCCTTATTCTTGTTAGGGCACTTGCTAGAAAAGTGTCCTAGCTGACGGCATGCAAAACACTTGATCTTACTTAGGTCCTTGTTCTTTTCACCCTTTTAAGATGACCCATCACTTGGCCCCTTCTTGACTTGAGACTTATTGTTGCCTTCTAGGGCAATTTTCTCCTCCTCTTCAAATCTCTTCTTTTGGCCACCACACTGAGCTTCCTCTCAGATTTCCTCTTGGATGAAATCATCCCACATCCTTTCCCAAGAGGGCAAGTGCTCCCAACCAACAATACACTTTGTGAATGCCTCCCATTGTTTCGTAAAGCCATTCAAGTCTATATGCACTAGCTCAGGTTTTGGGATTGTACCCCCAACAACTACTATTTCATCCCTCAACTGCGTTATCCTAGTCAAGGAGGTGGCTCTACCCTCACCCTTGGACATTATGCTGTTATGAAGCTTGTCTCTTAGCACCATCTTACAACTTTGGTAGTTTTTTTGGTACAGCGTGGTGAGTGCATCTAACATCTTCATAGCAGTGTCTTTTTCCGATAGATGGGGTACCAAGTAGTCTTTGACCCCATCGAGCAATGGCATCTGAACTAGGCAGAGTAACCATTGTATTAACAAAGTTCCACAACTTGATCTCCTTGAGAACTACTCTTATTTGAACCCTTCATTGAAGATAGTTTGAGGAGCCTTCTTTGTCTTCATACTGAACCCTAGTGGCTGTGACAGTAAACCCTAGAAGCTTGTTCATTGAAATTTGATTCCTTTGAAGAAATTTCAACCCCCACTCCGGTTATCAGTTTTCCTTATCACTCCATGCATTTAGTTGTAAATCTAAGCATGATAAAAATTCTAAAATCTGGAAATGATAATATTTTTCTGAAAACACAAATTTAAAGATTTCACAACTGCTGAAATTGCAGAAATAAAACACAACAAAATTATGAAAACTGCACATAGAAAAAAAAAACACAGTGATTTTTTGGTCAATGTGACCCTGGAAAAACCCCCTACAACTCTTGGGGAAAACTAGTTTGAGAGATCTTATTTATTTCTGAAAATGCTTTTACAGAGAAACTGAAATACACTGTAAAAATTCCAGCAACCACAAATTACAACTTATCTCGATTTCTGTGCTTGAACTCCACCTCGAAAATCATGCCAATCAGCAAACAGCCAAAACGGAATTTTTTACAGAAATAAAACAGCATTAAATGCTGTATGGCCAGCTCGAAAAATGTGTCTAGAACTTGTTGTCCCTCTTCCTCGATTTCTATGCCTTTCTCCTGCTGTACGGTTTTTCCTTGGGATGTGTGCCAAAAAATGCTGTTGTGCAGATTTTCTGAAATGTCTTCTTGTTGCTCTCCTTCACTACTCAAAAATTTTCTCCTCGCTTTCTCTTCTCTTTCTCTCAAATGTTCATGAAAGAATATATTGATCATTTCTTCTTCTCTTCTCCTTCTATTTTCTAAATGAGCTTTTGGATTACCTTAAGATCTAATGGCTGAAATTAATTTAGTTCTAGGGAAGAGACTAAATGTGCATTTAGTTCTCACTTTCTATTTTTTAACTCACCCACTTAAATAAAGACCCACTTACCCTTTTATTTCCATAGTCACTTTTTCACTTTTTAATTCTTCATTCACTTTAATAAAGTCACCTTTAAATTAGAATGTAACTTTACCACTTATAAAGTCACTTTTAAATTAGAATGTAACTTTACCACTTATAAAGTCACTTTTAAATTAAATTGACTTTACCACTTATAAAGTCACTTTAATAGAAAAGTAAAAAATAAATTTGGACACTTTTCCCTAAGCCAAAGATCAAAGCCTTAGGGAACCACTTGTCCTCCAGTACCCAAATTTTAACATTCTTGACTTGGTACTCTGCATCAAACTCCCTATATTTGTATTCAGAGGCTATAGGTCTGATACTATGTTGATTCTTAAAAACCCATATACAATTTTGATGTCCAACAAAATATTCACATAACAAAGAATGAAAGATACTTTCTAAACTGATTTGTAACAACAAATATTTTGGGTTCTTAACTAGCACGAACAATAGAAACAAAAATAAATATAGCCAAACACACATAAAAGAATGACACAAATATACCTTGGAAACCCCAAGGAGGGGAAACCAACAAACAGTGGGCTTTGATTCAGCTTCCAAAATTAGTTTACAGCAGATCTTTACAAAACAAAATTGACATGGAAATTTGTAACAACGAATCTAAGTCAAATCAACCCCTTCTCACCATTGTATGGCCCCACAAATCAGCCTCTGCACCCAACAAATTTATGCCAGTACAACCCAGGAAACTCATGGTTGTATGGCCCCTTTTGCTTGACCTGCTCACTGATCTAAAATTGCTCAGTATGCTACCCTAGTGTCTTGACTTGCTCTTTGCTGCTTTGACTATGAAAACGTTCTTTCTAGTTGAATGGCCAAGTGTGCCAATCGAATGATCTCCTCAATAGCTTGAACTCCTTTCATAAAGTGATTAACCCTAGTCTCTAAATAGATGGATGGCTAAGATTTCATCTCATCTCTTCAGGTCAAGGGATATAACTTAATCGGTCATTGGCCCTTTTACTTTTTCCAAGAAGGTGGCCAGTAAGTCAAATAATTAAATTAAGTTGTTGTCTAAAGTCCCAAATTAGAGAATTAATTAAATAATCGTTGTAGGAGTTATTTGAGGTGGTTAGCTGCATGCCATGGCTCATGACTTATGCAGAACCACTTTCCAAGCTACAAATTTAACTCTTTTACCCATTAATATCATTATAGTTTCTTTATAAATTCTTTAGATGTGCCATTTAAAAGCTGGTTGTTTCTTCCATGATTTGAACACATAATCTGAAGGACAACACATAAGCATTGAAGTTTGAATCACACTCACAATTCAACAATTGACAAACATTTGAGGCTTCATTGGAACAAGTCCTACATGTGGCAAATGAAGATGGTACGCAAGACAATGAGCCACACAAAGGGTCCACATTTCATTGAGCATATCAAAACTTCCTCCAATGCTGAATCTTCTCATGAATATTTTATTTATTAGCACATATTTCAAAGAAAGACTATTTAAAAAGTTTAAAGCATCTTTTATCAAACTTTTATTGTTTAGTTTTTATGTTCCTTTCGAAAAAATAACTTTGTTCCATGTGGAGACTATTAATTTAGGAAAAAAACCTTCCATATTGTAGTAAAGGAATTTTTATGGGTTTGTGTTGAAAATTGAAATTTCTTCTCAATGATTAATTGAATATAATAACAATATTTATGAATGACATTTTCTGCATTTTTATTTCAATTTCACAATTGAGCATCCCCAAACAAGTTGTCATGTATTTCAGAACAGCCTACAGTGCACAATAAGCCTGCAATCATAGTCGAGTTTTTCCTTCTTAATCAGGCATTTAGTCACAACTAATGGTTGTTCATAGAGCAGTGTATCATCAATCCCCTTTGTTGGAATACCTCACTCCTAGGGTCCAACATGAATATCCTTTTCCTGAGCCTATCTAAAGTAAGAGGTCCAATGATGCTATTCTCTGCTCTGGCCTTCTTTGAGAACTTGAAAACAGAATATGGGAGATTTTTGGAAGTTAAAGCCTTTGAGGTTCTTGTCTTTAGAGACCACCTCTACCCACAATCCAAAAATTAAGTTGCACCATTTTTAGTTGCTTTGGCATCTTTCACCAAGTAGATTAGGTGACCATTTGTAATTAGAAATTAAAATGGCTCACATACATGATGCAACTCCTTGTTTCTATTTGCAATTAGATTTACAAGGAAAATAGTAGATGTTACATTAAAAGTAGATTGCATGGAGGATGGAAAGGTCTCAAATCTCAAGAACTTTGATGAAGATGGCCTCGTCAAAGTGCCAACATATTATTTTTAACAACCTTGTTTGGGTAGGAATACTAAATTGCAAATGTTGTTTGAGACCCATAGCAATATATGTGGGTTGAGAGGTCTTGGTTAGTGTGTATTTTTACTAGCAATAGCAGAAAACCTAGAACTAAAAAGAATACAATGATGTACATTTTCATTTCATCAGACCACTTATAGAAGATGAAGAGATTGAACTTCAATATCATACTACACAAGAGTAAATTGTAGATATGTTTGCCCCTGTCCAAAATAGTATTGATCATTCTTTAGTAATTAGAATTCAGATTACCGTAAATACAGTATATTGACATGATTTATGTATTAATAATAAATAAATGGAAAGAGGTTACATACGATCTTTCTCTCTCCCCTTGTAAAAATGTAAGAAGACATTGTAATTTAAATTGAATACAAACTTTGATTGTTCTCATCAATTGTAGAGTTCTTTCTCTGTTCAATACTTGATAGAAATGAACTTCAAAATGTTCATTAGTCATTTTCCTCATATTGCTGATCCTCTCAATGAGCTTACTGCAAACTATTAACAGTTCTGTTCAATTCAATAATCGAAAAGGTTTCCCGTGACCTTAGTTTGCTTTATGTATAGTGCCATCACTTGTTCTTCTTGTATTTCTACAACCATTTTCGGTTGGGACAGATGCTTTGCAATTTAATTCTGGTGTTGTTCTTAAGCAAGAAGGAGATCTAGTTGGCTGTAATTAAGGAACTTTCTAAATCTAAATTAAATTACATGTGATAATTTTATGCATTGTTTAAGTATTGAAGCGTTGAGTTGTCACCCATTTTGTTTCCTACTTGTTTTCAAGTGCCTATCATAAGTTCTTAACTGGAATCTTACATCCAAAAGTCAAAAACCATTCTTGTACATACATGTCAAATCGAAACCTCTTTAGGATAAACGCGAAGTTCCACTTCACTTTAAAATTGGTGATAAAGTCATGTTGTATTTGGACACAAATTTTAGTAGGGGCATCACCATAAACCTAAGCTGTTAGATTATGGTCCTTGTACCATTAAGTAGGCTGTTCGAGTTTATAAAGATTTGCATTATGGTCCTGTACCATTAAACTAGGCTGTTGGAGTTTATAAGGATTTGCATTATGGTCCTGTACCATTAAGCAAGCTATTGGAGTTTATAAGGCCTTGCATTATGGTCCTTGTACCATTAAGCAGTGTGTTGCAATTAATGCTTCTTGACTTTATTTTCCAGTTTAACTGGCCACCCATGATATTGTAAAATATTACTTTCGGATATTCAAGCTTGAACAAGAACTAAGCTGACAATTCAATAAATCTAGTCTATTGGATAAGTATTAAGGGCACTAACTTCCCAAGATAAAAATCTGTCCATCTAATAGAGAAATAGGGGATAATTTCCTGATGAGGGAGGAAATGAGAAAGTATATTATGTAATGTAATAATCTTTCTCAATTTTATAACACTGCCATTAGTAACTGATTGAACAATTATGTGAGAGGCTAGATTTTGTAGAACAACCAATTCAAAAGCCATATCTACAATAATGACTGCCTTTGTAGAACATAACCAGGTTGCTTGCATAGATGTTCTGTAAAAGTTATTTGAAAATTTTCAAACCCCATCAAAATCATGTGCATTGTAGCTTGTATAGGTTCTTTCAAAAGAACTTTGTAATATGCCTCTGGTGATGATATCCAAATTTCATAAAACGAACCATAATTGGATTGGTGTTTGTGTATATTACTTGGTAACTTTGACAACTTCTATATTTGGTTTACAGTAGTATGAGTGTGAGTTGTGGCAGTGTTTCGTGGGCATGCATAGCCTAGACTGAAGAACACATTTTCCATATTTCTTGTGAAAGGGAGATGAGTATGAGTGTTCGTATCCCCAACATCCACAAACATATTGGGTGCCATTTCCATGTCCATTGCAGATGGGGACATCCTTTGGAAATTTGGGCAATGGTAAACCCCCATACAGGGAATGTCAGGACATTCCTGACACAGGTATAAAAAATGAATATTACAACACTTAAGAACATTTTCTTTTTCATTTTTCCAAGTCCTTTCCGATGCATCCCACGTTGCATAAAACATCATAAAAAGGGTTTTCCAAACCTAGACTTGCATTTGAATCATTTTTCATTCAGAAAAATGGCAACAATAACCAAGAGGAGTGAAGCATAAAAAACTTCAGATACACAGAAATATGTATAAATATTTTATTAATAAGATGAATTACAGATAGATGAGATTACAATTGCGGTTGCCTGGCTTATATACCGCCATAGGCACCTTTTGGGAAAGGGCATGATCTTATGATCGTGCCCCTTCATCTAACTAAACCTAAAATTAACTAATTTTTTACATAACAAATAATCGGTGGGCCCGGTAAACAGTGGTGCACCTTATACAAAAACTTTGGATTGGGCTGATTGTGATATTGCGATACGGCTCTAGACCCGATATATATATTGTGGTTTATAGAGCAATGAGGTCCGAAAGATGGTAGCGCGCTATATACACATAAGCCCTAGGCCTCCTGATAGTGATAAGCGATGGGGCTCTGGACCCGAAATATGTGCATTTCTGTTAATAAAACTATCGAGTCCAGAAGCCATGTATTCGATACGTTTTAATGTTGATTGTGGTAAATGAAAACGAGTGATTCATGCATATTTGTGAGGATTTCCTTTGTAAATGGTTATAAACAAGTAAGGTGTGATAGGAGGATTTTATTTGGGTTGGAAAGGTCCCGATAAAGGAAATGAATGGAGGGTTAAGAAGGGTGATGAGAGGACCGTGTAACAAGGGTTAGAAAAAAGGGGGGTCTTGACCGTTAAGAACTAAAAATTTGGCTCGACAACAAGTTAAAGTCTCTAGGACTAAAGGGGACCCATTCAAAATTGCTGTCAAGGCAAGTTTTGATGGGGTGGTGGTTGTTGCCATAAGAAATGGCGAATAGCTGGGCGATCCGGTTATCTCTATTTCCAAATAAACCTAGGATCAATAGAACATCAGGGTGTTAGGATAAACTTGAAATGCGGACTATATAGATGGACAAGAATGGGTTCCACTTCAACATTAATTGCTTCAGGTGGGATAGAGACAAATAGCTTTTACTTACTGATAGGATTTTGACAGGCATTCTCCAATGGAAGTATTGTGGGGTTTATTGACCTCCCTTTACCTATTTCCCACTTTCAAAAATACTTTTGGGGTCATCACTAGTCTGTCCATACCTGTTTAGGTGTGTACTTCAACGCTTTATTTTTCATCAAACTTGATATAAATATGTTTGTCTGCACTTTATATAAGAATTTCAGTGCTGTATTTTCATATGATTGAATGGGGTGCAGTAATGGATCTTGCCATATTTTTAAACTGCTTAAGCAAGGTTGGGCTTGCTATATCAACTGGTACTCTGAGCCCAGCAACAACCCCTACTCTAATTGGATTCCCAAACAACTTGTTCTTCCAGGTTGGCACAAGGACCTGACATTTCATTTTCTTTTTAAATAAGTCCTTCCAGTTTCAGGCACAAGGACTAGGGCACAATTGGATTTGCCACAGGTATATGACAATGAGTTTAGCCCATGAAAGGAGGTTTACTTGTAGATGACAGGTATTAGGAAACTTAGTGTGGTGGATGGGACCAATGGAGAATGACTGCAAACCTTACAAGCAAGTATAGGCTAGGTCTGAGTGGGATTTTAAAATGCGGTGTTCCTCCATGCTAGTCCAGCTGTAGTTACATATTTTTTGTTTTATAAGGATGCCCCCACATGCTCAAGATATCCAAGCTATCAACATATCTCACATAGTTCCCAAAAAATGCCAATGAGTGGTTAGGGTTTGCATTCCACTGCTGATTTTCAAGTTCTCATGGGCTTATTGAAAATTTGTTTGATTTGCAAGGTAATGATGGATTTAGAAATAACAGAATCATCAAAATGTTAATGAGGAAGGGAAAGGATGAAGGTGGTGAATGAGGGAAAATCTGAGAAAGGTAAGAACAGGATGGGAGGGCCAAAATTAGTTGGCTAAAAGGGATTGTTATTCAAAACAACAGGAAAATAAACTCTGCAGAAAACGAAAGGAAAAGACAAAAATGTAACTAAACTAACCGCAAAAATAAAATGAATTCTAACCTACTCATGAGGTAACCACCATGTGGTGGCTACTGGAAGTATCTCTTGAGATGTTGGCCATTAACAGGGAGTTTTTTAGTTTCTCCCTATAAAGTTTTCAATTTGTAAGTTCCCTGACAATCTTCTCCTCAACTTGGAATGGGCACAACCATAAGTGTTGGAATTTTGTGTGTTTACCCTTTGGCTCACTCAACTTGTCCCATTTTAGGACAAGCTCTCCTACTTTGAAGTCTTTATATCCTGCCAGATGATGATCAAACCATCTTTTCACAATCATTTGGTGATTTTTGAATTTATTTTTGGCTTTCTCTCTCAATTCCTCCAACTTCACCAGTTGGTTGATCCTTTCTTGGAGTAAGGCTGAAGGGGTTCCTCTTGAAGCTTGGGAGAGCTGTAAAGAGAGAAGGCTAACATTGGGAGGCAGGATGAATTCTTGTCCATAGATGAGGAAGTATGGGGAGTTTCCTAAGGCCACTTTTTGGGTGACCCTATCGGCCCAAGGGAATTTGTTAGGGTGTTGTGCCAGTTCTTCTGGTTGTTAGCGACAGACTTGCGGATTGTGCGGTTAAGGTTTTTATTTGAAGACTCTACAGCTCCGTTTCCCTGGGGCTAATAGTTTGATGAATACCTCATGTGGATTGATTTATCAATAGAAAACTCAGTCAATTTCAGTGATGAAAAGTAAGAAGAATTATCAAATACAAGAGCGTCAGGGATGCCATACCTGTTGATAATGATTTTCTCAATAAATGATATTACCTTGTCTTCGTTTACCTTCCAAAGTGGGATGGCTTCGGTCCATCTGGTGAAGTAGTCGGTTGCTGTGAGTGTATAATTATGCTGCTGCGAAGAGCTTGGGGTGATCTCACCTATGAAATCTAGGCCCCATTGCTGGAATGGGCGACAAATCATAACGGGCCTGAGGGGGACAACAGGCTTTCTTTCTCGTCCTGCGGCAGTTTGACACACCCTGTATTTGCGAGCATAGGCATGCGAGTCTGTGAACACTGTGGGCCAATAATATTCAACTCTTAGTATTTTGTGAGCAGTGGTCTCTCCGCCATAGTGACCACCTGCTGGGCCGTCATGCATTTCTTTCAAGACATGGTCGGCATCATATTTTTCCAAACATCTTAGCGAGATTCCATCATAATTTTTTCTGTATAATATTTTATTGGCCAAATGATATTGATTGGATTTCAATCTGAGTGCTCTCCTTTGTGATGCATCCATGTGTTCAGGACATGATCCCTGTATCAGATAGAAGCGTATGCCATAGTACCATGACTCAGGGTCCAAAAGGGCTTCCAACGTTTCTCGCTCATACATCAGGGCTTCGTTAATCCATAGGGGCTCCTCCCTGAATTTCATTTGTGCATATGACATGATTTATGTTTCTAGTTCTTCGGATGCTCCTTCTTTATCCACCAGGGCTTCTGCTGCTAGCCTGCAAAGTCCTTGCCCTCAAACTAACTGTGCCGGCTTAATCTCGAGGTCAAACTCTTGAAGGGCGATTATCCAATCTCTCTCCATTCACCAATTTCCTTCTGCACAAAGAGGGCTCTTACAGTAGGATGGTGAGCAATTACTTTGGTCTTGGCCTTTAGTAAATAAGGGCGGAAATGTTTTATGGACTTGAAAATTGCAAAGCCTTGTTTCTCCACGTCTGGGTAGTTAACTTCTGCCCCTTGGAGATTAGATCTCATATAAGAAATAGGGACTTCATTGCCCTCATTATTTTTCTGAGTGAGTGTTGTGGCATATGAAACATCAGAAGCAAAAGTGTACAAGAAGAATTCCTTGCTGAAATCGGGGCTGACCAATGCAGGAGCTTCAGCGACGGCTTCCTTGATTCACCGAAACACTTTCTTAGCTTCATCGCTCCATTTATACACAACGTCTTTTTTCATCATCATTTGCGTGGGGTGCACTATTTCTGCAAAACCCGAGACATATTTTCTAATGAAATTGATCTTCCCGAAGAAGGATTGCATGGCCTTTTTATTTGCAGGGGGTTGTATTCTCATGATGGTCTCTATTCTTTTAGGATCAATAACAATCCCTTCTTTAGAGAGGATATGAACCAATAGTTTCCCTTCTGTGTGTTAGGGTCCAACCCTCACCCCCTTATTTATGTAATAGGATCGAGTCATAGTTATAGTTAAGTAAAGAGTCAATAAAGCCCATATTAATAATTGTAAGTGGTTAACCCGCATTTAATGAAGGGACCACAGTCAGTTGCAAATGGGCCATGGTATCAGATAGATGGAATTAATAAGAACCATGGTATTGCCCCATGGTATTGCATGTATGAGTCCTATATAAAGGATAGAGAGTCCCCTCGAGGAGCATCGTGTCTTATTTTGTAATTGAGGTCAGCTCTATTGGAGGTTGCCCCCTCGAAGAGGAAAGTGAACATTACTTTCTGAATAATCAAAATACTTGCTGTTATTTCTCATTGTTCTATGTTCTGGGTATATTTCTTTGCATATTTGGTATTCCGGTATCGTCTTACAGGTTAAGAGCATAACAAGTGGTATGAGAGCACTTTCCAGGGCTAGTGGGATCTCTAATTTTTAGCAATTTTTTTTTTTGGCTAGAGACATGTTTCGACGTCTTTAAAACACAGGATCTGTCGTTGAGAGCATAAACCTATGGATTTTGGGAGGCATGCACACAGGAAATACAAGAGGTGGTCACACTTGTTGGACTCCCTTGTAACCCCTGTGGGTACCCCTTCGAGTAGTAGCGCATTAGAGAGAACCGCGCACAGACTGTCTTCCAAGTACTCTCTCGGTATATCGGAAGCCCCCTATCTCCCTTGAAACCTTGCCATAGATAACCGTCGACTGTCTTGCTGCTACAGTACACCGAGAATAACACTTGGAGACATTACTTGCGCGTACGATAGGGTAGTTGGGTTGTACGGCTAAGGGTACGGTTGATCCTCCTTGGTCAGTGCCCTGAAAAATTAGGCCGAGTACTACTATCAGACCCTTATGTATATTGCGATTTGTAGCACCTGACACTCCTGGAGACCATAGTTCCCTTCTCTATCTCTAGATCACACATAACCTTTTCCAGATAAGATCTCGCAGGTGGGGTTTTGTTGCAGTAGCAGAAATCAGTTCCGCCGTTTAGATCTATCAGATCAACCATTCAGATCTATCAGATCCATCAGATCCGCAACAGTAATCAGTTCCATCATTCAGATCTATCAGATCAGCCATTCAGATCTATCAGATCCATCAGATCTGCAGCAACAATCAGTTCCACCGTTCAGATCTATCAGATCCATCAGTTCCTCCAACCAGATCTAGCAGTTTGGGCTCTTTAGCTGTCGCAACAGTCAGATACGTGATTCAGATCTGACTAATTGTGTGGGTTCCTATACCTGTGCGTGATTTTTGCAGGACTTTAGGCAACATTGACATTTTTGGGATTCGGCTACTGCAATATTCCCAGGCCCCTCCGTGGACTCTAAGTGGGAGATCCCTCTATCATCAGCTCACATCGGATGGAAAAATTGTTCAAAAAGGGCCACCATGGAGTTATAGCCCAATTTAATGCCATCCAAGCCTTCGAACCCAATTCTCTTCATATTCATCTTGAGATGCAACAGATATTAAACAACCATCTTCCAGTCTTTGACAAGCCTCATGAGCTTCCACCCTTGAGAGGGGAACATGATCATAACATTACTTTGGTCTCAAGGGCCCAACCACCAAATGTGCGCCCATATACATATCTATTCGCCCAAAAGAATGAAATTGAAAAAATAATCAAGGAACTCTTGGAAGCAGGCATCATTCGTCCCAACATTAGTCCTTATAGATCGTCGGTGGTCATGGAGCTCAAGAAAGTTGGGGAATGGCATATGTGTCCACACTTCAGGGCCCTCAATAAGTTGACGGTCAAAGATAAGTTTCCCATCTCGGTTGTCGATGATTTTCTGGATGAACTAAATGGGGCTCAATTCTTTACTAAGCTCAACCTTTGCTCGGGCTATCACCAAATTCGCATGAAATAAGTAGACATTCCAAAGACTGCTTTCTGAAATCATAAAGGCCATTATGAGTTCCTAGTCATGCCATTTGGTCTTTGTAATTCCCCATCCACTTTTCAGAGCCTTATGAACCACCTACTCAAACCATATCTAGAAAATTTGTCCTTGTTTTCTTTGATGACATCCTCATCTATAGTCGCACCTGGGCCACACATCTTCAGCATGTAGATCTGCTCTTGCAACTACTCCGCAAGCATAAATTATTTGTCAAGATGTCCAAGTGGACTTTTAGCATGGAAGAAGTTGAGTATTTGGGCCACATTGTGGGGCGTGAAGGTGTCAGGGTGGAACCCAAAAAGATCCAGGAAATGCAGGATTGGCCTCAACCAAAGACCTTGAAAAGCTCGAGAGGATTTTTGGGTCTCACAGGCTACTATCACAAATTTTTCCACAATTATGGTCGCATTGCTAGGCCCCTCACTCAACTCCTCAAGAAAAATTCATTCCTCTGGAATGATGAAGCACAACAGGCCTTTACAGATATCAAACATGCCATGTGTTCCACTCCAGTCTTAGCACTACCCGACTTCACCAAATATTTTGTGATTGAATGTGATGCTTCTGGTATGGGTATTGGGGCAGTCTTAATGCAGGAAGGTCGACCATTGGCCTTCACGAGCCAACAACTAAGTGGGAAGAATCTGGGACAATCTACCTATGAGAAGGAGATGATGGCCATCTTACATGCAGTAGATACCTAGTGACCATACTTATTGGGGTGATGTTTCCAAATCCGCATAGACCATCAAAGCCTTAAATAATTTTTGGAGCAACGCCTATCCTCACCACAACAAAAGAAATGGCTTGCCAAAATGCTGGGATATGATTATGAGATAATTTACAAGAAAGGGCGCAAAAATATTGTAGCAGATGCGTTATCCCGCCAATTTGAGGAGGAAAGTACCCTACTCGCAATTTCCCTTCCCATTCTAGAATGGATTGAAGAGGCTCACAAGGAATGGTTTTCACATCCCTGTCTCTCCCAACTCATTAATCAATTGCAGGCGGATCCAAATTCCACAAAGGACTACTCATGGCAAGATGAGATTCTTCGCTACAAGGACAGAGTCGTAATATCACCAACATCCACCCTCAAAAGCCGCATTTTGGCAGAGTTGCACTCATCTCCCACTGTAAGACATTCAGGCTTTCAGAAGACATCTGCTCGCACTTGAAGATCATTTTTTTGGATAGGCATGAAAAAGGACATTCTTACTTTTGTAGCTGAATGCAACATCTGTCAGCACCACAAAGGAGAAACAGTCAAATCCCCAAGCACATTACAGCCATTTCCCATCCCGACCTCAATCTGGATGGAGGTTTCTATGGATTTCATTACGGGTCTTCCAAAGTCAGGAAACAAGTAAGTCATCATGGTGGTTGTGGATAGACTTCTAAGTATGCTCATTTTTGTGCCCTACCCCACCCTTTTACACCGACTTTGGTCGCTCAATCTTTCATGGATCAAATCTTCAAATTGCATGGCATGCCCACTTCCATTGTGTCTGATCGTGACCTCATCTTCACCAGTAACTTTTGGCAGGAACTCTTCCGACTACAAGGTACCAACTACAACTCAATACTTCCTATCATCCATAAACTGATGGTCAAAATGAAGCAGTCAACAAATGTCTAGAGACCTACCTTAGTTGTTTCACTTCAGAAACACAACATCTCCGGGTACAGTGGTTACCTCTAGCCTAATGGTGGTATAACAACAACTATCATGCCACCACCAAAATGAATCCATATGAAGCAGTTTATGGTCAAGTCTCTCCTTCCCCTACTTCTTATATCAAGGGATGCTTGAAGGTACAAGTTGTGGATCAAATCCTATAGAACCGCACAACCATGCTGGCCCACCTTAGAGAGAATCTTCACCAAGCCCAAAACCGCATGAAGCAACAGGCAGATCAACATCGCTCAGAACTCCAATTTCAAGAAGGGGATCAACTATTTTTGAGGCTGCAACCATATAAGCAAATATCACTAAAAGACAAGGGTTGTCAGAAATTATATCCAAAATTCTATGGATCGTATCAGGTACTTCAGCGCATTGGAGAAGTCACCTACAAGCTAGCTTTGCCACCCACTGCAAAAATCCATCCAGTCGTCCATGTCTCATGCCTCAAGAAAGTGATTGGGAACCATTGCAGAATTTAAACTAGTCTACCTGAAGTGGATGAAGAAGGGTCAATATGGCTCCAACCTGAACAGGTTCTTGACACACGAGAACGACACCTGTGTGGCCGCACGATCAAGGAAGTCCTCGCCAAGTGGAAATATACCTCTCCAGAAGATGCAACGGATGAAGAAGAGTCAATCTGGCTCCAACCTGAACAGGTTCTTGACACACGAGAATGGCACCTGTGTGACCGCACGATCAAGGAAGTCCTCGCCAAGTGGAAAGATACCTCTCCAGAAGATGCAGCTTGGGAACTAGCCACTATCCTTCAGTAGTTTCCGCAGCTTCAGCCTTGAGGACAAGGCTATTCTTATGGGGGGAGGGCATGTTAGGGTCCAACCCTAACCCCCTTATTTATGTAATAGGATCAAGTCATAGTTATAGTTAAGTAAAGAGTCAATAAAGCCCATATTAATAATTGTAAGTGGTTAACCCGCATTTAATGAAGGGACCACAGTTAGTTGCAAATGGGCCATGGTATTAGATAGATGGTATTAATAAGAACCATGATATTACCCCATGGTATTTCATGTATAAATCATATATAAAGGATAGAGACTCCCCTCGAGGAGCATTGTGTCATATTTTGTAATTTAGCTCAGCTCTATTGGAGGTTGCCCCCTCGAAGAGGCAAGTGAACATTGGTTTTTGAATAATAAAATACTTCTTGTTATTTCTCATTTTTCTATGTTCTGGGTATATTTCTTCGTATATTTGGTATTTTGGTATTTTCTTGCAGGTTAAGAGCATAACATTGTGACTGCAAAGACACTCTTCTTGGGATTCAAGAATATTCCATACCTTCTGCATCTTTCGAAAATTTGTCTCAGGTGATAAATATGATCCCTTCTATTATATGAATACACAGTGATGTCATCCATGTAAACCACTACTAGTCTGTTAATCAACCCTTGGAAAGCTATGTCCATAGCTCTCTGGAATGTGGCGCCCACATTAATAAGTCCAAAAGGCATTTTATGATATGCGTAGGTGCCCCATTTAGTGTTGAAGGTTGTCTTCAACTGATCCCCATGAGATACCAATACTTGATTATATCTTGAAAACCCATATAATAGGGACAACATTTCAGACCCAGAAACACATTGAAGGATGTGTTCCATAGAGGGGACATGATAGTTATCCTTTTCTGATTCTTTGTTTAGGTTTCTAAAATTGATACATAACATGATATCTCCATTTTTCTTCCTTACTGGCACGAGATTGGCTACCCAACGTGTGTGTCTGACAGGAAAAATGATTTTAGTGTCCAACATTTTGTTTAATTCTTTCTTCACCAATGGTTCTAGGCTTGGATGCATCTTACACAACTTTTGTTGGTAGGGCTTAGCCTCCTTTTCTAAAGGAATCACATGCTACATAATGCTGGTATCAAAGGTTTTTAGGTCTCCATATGTCCATGCAAAGACATCCTTGTATTCTTTAAATAGCTTGACAAATGCAACCTTTTCTTGTGGAGAGCACCCCAAGCCCAAATTAACAGTTTTTGGGTCTTCTTTGGTCCCAAGGTTGACTGATTTGTACTTCATGTATGAGCTATGCGTTTTGCAATTAGTTGGCTTCTTGAATTTATCATATAGGTCATACAAGTCATCCATCTTGACAATTGACTTGGGGATTGTATTGAATTGATCCTTTTCCTAACCTTCCCTCTCATTCATAAGCCTGCCATGTTCTTCTTCATCAATGATTTCATTCTTGAAAGTCTTCTCACAGTGTAGGAACTCAAGGATTTTCTCGTCATCTTCGAACACCTGCCAGTTTGATATGTTATCAGGCACAGATGGTTTGAAAATCAATTCAACATAACATTTATTCTTCTTTAATCTAAAATCAGGCAAAATTTTAGCAGCCATACTAGCCATCAGATCGACATCTTGGTTTTTCCCTCGAGCTATGTGTGTGATATTAAAAGAATCAAAATTGTTAATTAAGCCCCATACCTCATGCTGGTACCTTACCAGGTGTGGCGAATTGCAGTGTATCCTCTTCCTTACCTGATCCACAATTATCTATGAGTCACTGAAGACTTTAAGATTTTTCGCCTTCATATCAATGGCTTTCTTTAGGCCCTGCAGCAAGCCTTCATATTCTGCTGTGTTATTGGTGCATGCAAACTCCAACCGGTTGGCCATCAAATGTTGGTTCCCTTCCTGATCAATAAGAATGCTCCCAGCACCTGCACCTTCAAGGCAGTTAGAGCCATCAAAATAGAGTGTCCAAAATAAAGAATCTAATGTTACATCAATTGAACTGCTATCTACGAAATTAGTCCTATCATCTACTATAATACAAGATAGTTCATCAGTTGGATTATGGGAGGGAGTTTCCAACTGTGTGTATGTCAAAGTTTCTTCAACTGTTTTTGCATGGAATTCTCCAAAACAGGTTTTTGTAGCATAAACATTGAAATTGTAGTTCCCAGGGATGGAGTTGGTAAACATTACAGGTTGATTGGGACCATTTAGTTCCATTACCACATACTTCATGTATCTTTCTCGATCAACTCTCAGCATATCACCTTTTCCATTTTGAGGCAGCAAGAGATGGGACCAATCAGTTGAGAAATATCCTTTGAGTTTTACTGACCAATCCCTACTAAGCAGCATTCCATAGGCCTCGGGTATATCGACTACCACTATATTAATGACTTGTGTGTACTGTGGTTTAGCAGCCATCCAAATCAACACATCTTTCAATTCCCCAATCACTTTCACATTTGTCCTGTCTAATTCCATAATTCGATTCCCAGTTTTCTCGAGTATCGCATGCAGTCTTTTGGCAACAACATAAGGCATCACAATGGACAAGGCACTGGAATCTACCAAGCAACTGTGTACATTCATGTTGAGGATTTCAAATGTGATAAGGAAAAGTGGAGTCATGGATTTAGATTTCCTCCCTATCATGGCTGCACTGACATCTTGGGGGTTTCGATTCAATTTTGATAAAGTGGCTTCCATGGCTACTATCTTTTGGGATATGTTGGGAGTACTAATAGGTGTAGAGACTGACTTTTGGGTTTGGTTGCTCGGTGTGGTGGGAGTTTTGCAGTTCCGCTCATTCATAGATTTCAAGAGCAAATCTCTTTGCTGCATTAATTTCAACAAATCAAAGTATGCGATATTAGCCCTATATTTCTTAAGATCATCCACAATATTGTAATCAATGTTATAAACAGGATAGGGCAGAGTGAACATACCAATTTTTCCATTCTTAGGAGGAAGCTTACCATTTTGAGTCACCTTTATTGCACTGG
>APFE031425733.1:0-19694 GCA_000404065.3 Pinus taeda | reverse complement strand
AATTAGATGAAAGGGCACGATCATAAGATCATGCCCTTTCCCAAAGGGTGCCCATGGCGGTATATAAGCCAGGCAACCCATTGTAAACAATCATCATCGGTATTTCATCATTTTTTAATAAATATTTACTCATATATATTCTGGGTATCAAAAATTTCTGTTTCACAGACCCCCAAACTTTTCATCAACATTATCATCGAAAGGAACTATGGAGTTAGACATAATAGCATAATTCCCAATGTCAGGGTGTTCTTGAATTATCTCATTATGGGGTCTCTTACATTCTTCAACATCGAATCTTCTTTTGGGCTCTCTATTAAGTCTCACAAACCCATCACCTCTAGGAGAAAGAATCGTAGCATATGACCAATTCATCTGAATACTTCCTCCTAGATCAGAGGCCCATTTTCTAGATAATAGCATACCCCAAGCATCAGGCACATCAACAACAACAATGTCCATAATAATCATAATGTCAGGGTAAACTGGTAAATGAACTTGTAAATCCTTAATTAATCCATGAACTTCAATCTTCTTAGAATCCATGACACATATATTGTAGTAAGACCTAGAAACTCTTAAATTGAGCTGTTCCATGACCCTCTTGGTCATGGCACGGGCTGAGGCAGCAAATCCAACATACAATTATTCAATTTATATCCATTAACCATCAAAGTAATAAAAAATGGCAGACTTGTTATCTGAATCCAAACTTTGCAAATATATAGGGGCATCTTGATAGATAACTTCAGGAGCCTTATTTTGAGCAATATTAATGCGCGAAGCTTCGATGGCATTTAATAACCTAGCCTTTTGGGAGGGAATCTTCAATACCTTAGTGACATGCACCAAGATCTTTGACTTATTCAACCATCCTCCCAAATCAATATTCAATCTAAAATTTGGACCAGGGTTAAAACTTCGAGAGGGCATTTGATTATTACCTTGATCTGTATCCCTTCTTTGATAAGTTAACCCCTTATCTTTCACAATTTCCAGTACTTGATCTGGAGAAGGCCTTTCACCAAATAATTCAACCATTAAATCCTTTTCATGCCCAAAATTATTAATACTATGGGAAGATGTGAAAGGCCTAACATCTTGACTATTTTCCTTAACCTCCATCCAATCTTCCATAAACAAAGAAATTTCTTTACCAACAACATTTATTTGGTTACTCACCCCAAACATTCCACTATCTTTAATTCTTTTAACAGTGGGGCAAGTAGCCTTCTCATGAAGAGCATCACAAGCCCTACAATAAGGTAGAGCTTCATCAACCAGATTAGTAGATTCAAGCAGATTAGGCGGTCTCTGCTCACTAGATTGGCCTTTTTTTGCCAAGTATTATTACTTCGATTATTATTATGATTCCTAGGTTGGAAATTATGTGTTTGAGCTTTTTCTATTTGGACCAACCTAGACTGCAAAGTACTTATTTCCTTATCTCAGGTTGTTCTTGAATTATCTCATTATGGGGTCTCTTACGTTCTTCAACATCGAATCTTCTTTTGGGCTCTCTATTAAGTCTCACAAACCCATCACCTCTAGGAGAAAGAATCGTAGCATATGACCAATTCATCTGAATACTTCCTCCTAGATCAGAGGCCCATTTTCTAGATAATAGCATACCCCAAGCATCAGGCACATCAACAACAACAATGTCCATAATAATCATAATTTCAAGGTAAACTGGTAAATGAACTTGTAAATCCTTAATTAATCCATGAACTTCAATCTTCTTAGAATCCATGACACATATATTGTAGTAAGACCTAGAAACTCTTAAATTGAGCTGTTCCATGACCCTCTTGGTCATGGCACGGGCTGAGGCAGCAAATCCAACATACAATTATTCAATTTATATTCATTAACCATCAAAGTAATAAAAAATGGCAGACTTGTTATCTGAATCCAAACTTTGCAAATATATAGGGGCATCTTGATAGATAACTTCAGGAGCCTTATCTTGAGCAATATTAATGCGCGAAGCTTCGATGGCATTTAATAACCTAGCCTTTTGGGAGGGAATCTTCAATACCTTAGTGACATGCACCAAGATCTTTGACTTATTCAACCATCCTCCCAAATCAATATTCAATCTAGAATTTGGACCAGGGTTAAAACTTCGAGAGGGCATTTGATTATTACCTTGATCTGTATCCCTTCTTTGATAAGTTAACCCCTTATCTTTCACAATTTCCAGTACTTGATCTGGAGAAGGCCTTTCACCAAATAATTCAACCATTAAATCCTTTTCATGCCCAAAATTATTAATACTATGGGAAGATGTGAAAGGCCTAACATCTTGACTATTTTCCTTAACCTCCATCCAATCTTCCATAAACAAAGAAATTTCTTTACCAACAACATTTATTTGGTTACTCACCCCAAACATTCCACTATCTTTAATTCTTTTAACAGTGGGGCAAGTAGCCTTCTCATGAAGAGCATCACAAGCCCTACAATAAGGTAGAGCTTCATCAACCAGATTAGTAGATTCAAGCAGATTAGGCGGTCTCTGCTCACTAGATTGGCCTTTTTTTGCCAAGTATTATTACTTCGATTATTATTATGATTCCTAGGTTGGAAATTATGTGTTTGAGCTTTTTCTATTTGGACCAACCTAGACTGCAAAGTACTTATTTCCTTATCTCAGGTTGTTCTTGAATTATCTCATTATGGGGTCTCTTACGTTCTTCAACATCGAATCTTCTTTTGGGCTCTCTATTAAGTCTCACAAACCCATCACCTCTAGGAGAAAGAATCGTAGCATATGACCAATTCATCTGAATACTTCCTCCTAGATCAGAGGCCCATTTTCTAGATAATAGCATACCCTAAGCATCAGGCACATCAACAACAACAATGTCCATAGTAATCATAATGTCAGGGTAAACTGGTAAATGAACTTGTAAATCCTTAATTAATCCATGAACTTCAATCTTCTTAGAATCCATGACACATATATTGTAGTAAGACCTAGAAACTCTTAAATTGAGCTGTTCCATGACCCTCTTGGTCATGGCACAGGCTGAGGCAGCAAATCCAACATACAATTAATCAATTTATATCCATTAACCATCAAAGTAATAAAAAATGGCAGACTTGTTATCTGAATCCAAACTTTGCAAATATATAGGGGCATCTTGATAGATAACTTCAAGAGCCTTATCTTGAGCAATATTAATGCGCGAAGCTTCGATGGCATTTAATAACCTAGCCTTTTGGGAGGGAATCTTCAATACCTTAGTGACATGCACCAAGATCTTTGAATTATTCAACCATCCTCCCAAATCAATATTCAATCTAGAATTTGGACCAGGGTTAAAACTTCGAGAGGGCATTTGATTATTACCTTGATCTATATCCCTTCTTTGATAAGTTAACCCCTTATCTTTCACAATTTCCAGTACTTGATCTGGAGAAGGCCTTTCACCAAATAATTCAACCATTAAATCCTTTTCATGCCCAAAATTATTAATACTATGGGAAGATGTGAAAGGCCTAACATCTTGACTATTTTCCTTAACCTCCATCCAATCTTCCATAAACAAAGAAATTTCTTTACCAACAACATTTATTTGGTTACTCACCCCAAACATTCCACTATCTTTAATTCTTTTAACAGTGGGGCAAGTAGCCTTCTCATGAAGAGCATCACAAGCCCTACAATAAGGTAGAGCTTCATCAACCAGATTAGTAGATTCAAGCAGATTAGGCGGTCTCTGCTCACTAGATTGGCCTTTTTTTGCCAAGTATTATTACTTCGATTATTATTATGATTCCTAGGTTGGAAATTCTGTGTTTGAGCTTTTTCTATTTGGACCAACCTAGACTGCAAAGTACTTATTTCCTTAGCATGGTTAGAGATCAATTTCGCTTGGTTAAGCTCCATGCTTTTAAGTTTTTGTAGTAATTTTTGCATAGCGTCGTCATCAGATTCTTTAACTTCTTTACCCTTAGCCTTCTTTAATTTAGTTACAACCCTATCAAAGCTAGGAATTTCAGACTAACCTGATGATTCATAAGAAGTATCAGGATTAAAAGCATCAATGTAAAACTCTAGAAGAGATTTATTGGGAGGCTTATAATTTGTAGATATTTCCTTAACAATATCATTAAATCTCTTGTTGAAATCTTCAACCGTCTCATTCTCTTTCTTTTTTATGATACTGATAGCTTTAACCAGATGCCTTTCTTCTTCCTTATCTCCAAACTTTTCCTTGAAGGCATTAATGATTGATTGTAATAAGTCAAAAAAATGATCAACTTTTTCAGTAAACCACTCCGAAGCATCTTCTTCCAGAGATAGCACAAAAGCTTCATTTTTACATCCTCATGAGCAGCGTTACCACCACCCCATTTATTAATGAAATGCCTAAAATTTTGAAGATGAGCTTTAACAGATATCACATTATTGCCTTGGAAAGAAGGAAATTTATCAAAACCTTTATCGGGAAGGTCATGAGGATAACCTTGAATATTAGCAAAATTACAAGGAAGATATAAATCAATCATGAAGTCTCGCTGAATAGGATTAAGAAAAAGCGAATGGATGTTAGAGAGGGCTTGCTGTCCGAGATTAACAAGAAGTGTACAAGAAGAGAGCTTGTGTAATCGAACCCTGAGAGCCTTTTCGAGATCAGGAGCAGGATTAACCAGGCTACTTCGATGCCTTCTAGTACAAGCTCCTGTAGAAGATGAAGGATGTGGAGTCACCACTCAGACAAAAATTTAACTTAGACACCCGAGATGAAAGATGAGAAAAATGAATGAGATGAATGTCGTAAAGCCAAGGTCCAATAAATGGGATCCTGACAATAGCGCCAAAAAATGTTGTCGCACAGGATATCTAGGCACCGCGGCAACGGCTCAGATCGGGGTCTGTTTCCTTGATCCCCAATCTTTTCGTTTAAATTGTCTCCCAAGAGTAGACTAAGTTGGGTAGACTCTACGAAAATGGAATGAAGGAGAACTAGTTGGGAACCAACTAGTTCGGGAGACACAGTTAAGCGACCAAGTACTTGTTTTAGATTTAGCAAGACTCAAAGGATTCAATTAGATTTAGACGATTGATACTAGTGCCTTATGGAGGCAACTATTTTGTTAGGAAATTTAGGACCAAGTAATTGATGAGCAACTGTTGCTTGGATGAATAACTATCTTATATGAAATGCAGATCCTAAAACAAATGTGAGATGCAAGAATTTTGATTAATTTTAGTTAAATGCCCATCTAAGTTTTAACCCTTTGATCCTTTCTATATCGAACCCGATTCTGTAGTAAGTGGCAGAGAGAAGATAAGGTGAAACACACTAAGGTGTGATTAATGATACCTCTCCTGAAAATCTAACGTACTCGACGCTGCAGAGAGCTGTGGCTCTAACGACTGCAAGGTCACTGTTTTAAGCACTATTAAAACCAAACTTTTCAAGCGAAGATGGATGAGTACCTATCTTTCTATCGACCAAGCTTATGCTTAGAGGTAAATTTTAATTATGCAAGACTAACTTAATATGCAAGTGCAGAAGATGATCAGAAGATGGAGCGAGATGAAGCTAGATCAAGGATTAAAAGTGCTTATGTCACGATTTATTTATGAGTTATATGCCAAAGCTTTAATTGCCAAAATGAATATCCACTTCACAAGACAATCACTGAAAGATAAACTTCTTAAAACATTCATCTCAACAATGTGCTTACAATATTGCAGTACAATGCCCAATATGAAATTAAATCACAAGCTTATCACTTCATCTTATCTAGATTCTTTCCAATGCAATTATAGCTCAAAGAGAACAAAAACTTCTTCACAATTCTTCAAGATTACCCTCAAGATAATGCCAATTATGTAAATGCTCAAAATACTCAAGAACTGAAAGATACACAATTTTGCACAAGTCCACGATAGAGTATTCAACAATTACTTGAAAAATTCTCAAAATTAAATATGCAAGAAATATCCAATAATTCAAGTAAATAAACACAAAAATATTCAAAATCCAATGCAAATGATCATGAAACTTAGCATGCAAAAGGTTTAATCACTTAAATTTCAAAAATTAATTACCAGGAACAACTATGAAATTTAAATGCTAATCAAATAAGTATTTCCGAGCAATTTTGGAATTAAATGATTTTCTTAAATAACCCAAACCCAAGAATTTTTTATTTTTCCCTATAGTCAAACTTTAGAGATATTAAAAAATTAAGTTGCCTTGACTATAGAATTTTTTTTTACCTCAATTTTTTTTTTTTTAAAGTTTGTGGGCCCCAAAACCCTTATCACATAAACTCAAAAGGACTTAGATTTTTAAAACAAATTTATGTCACTCTTTTAAAAATCGTTTAAAGTTAAATGTGATAGTGTTTGTGAATTAGAAATTTTTTGAAAGGGCCAAAATAAATCTAATGTGGAAAAAATTTAAATTTAAATTTTTTTATGGGTCAAAGGTCACTTAAAAAATTTAAATCAAATGTTATAAAGTTTAAATCTTTTATTTTAAAGCCTAGACCCAAAAAATCGAAATGAAATACAAATTAATGCGTTAAGGTAAGAAAGGGAAAAAATGGTTTTCTATTTTATGTGCCTAAAGCTAACCCTAAAAAATAAAATCGAATGAAGCTTAGTGGAAAAGGCAAGGTTAAGGGTGAGTTTGGCAGTGGGAGATAAGTCATGGGGAGCAGCAAGGGAGAGACTGTATGCAGGTTCGATGGAGCAACAAGGAAGAGCGAGGGCTATGAGGAGATGAAGGGACATGCAGGGAGACACAGTGAAGGAGAAAACCACGCACAGGAAAAGGGATGCGAGGGAGAAGGATTTGCGTAAGGGAGGAGAGGAGGACGTGAGGAGGAGCTGTGACAGGGCAACAAAGGTAAAGAAAAAAACGCAGGCTGGCAGAGAAAAAGGGATATGCAGGAGAGAAGATTAGGGTCACGTGAGGAAACCTTTAACGCAAGTAGACGGATTTGCAGAGAGAGGAACTCACGTGGAGAAAACTGCGAGTTAGTGCTGCGGATAAGAGGGAGCTGCGATTTGAGGGAGCAGAGAAGAAAAACGCAGGGATTTAACAAGGGTTTCAAAATGCAATGGAGCAGTAAAAGAGGGAGCAGAAAGCTAGAGCTTCAAGGCAGCGAATAGGAGACGAAAAATGGTAGCCCAAGGGTCATAAAAATTTTCCAGAAATTTAGATTTTAAATTGACATATTTCTGCTTCAATTTTGTTCTCAGAAAAACCTTAGATCTGAACCTTCCTTGCAAACAAATTGTTTTTTGAGACAAGATCTTGCCCTCCAGGGCCTAGCTCTGTCTTAGATATTGAAAATCTCTTTAAAAAACCTTCAGATCTATACTTGCACAAACAACAAACAAAAACCCAGAAACCCCATACAAATATATAAAAATCTGAAATTAAAACCCCAAGTTAGAAGATCAAATAAAAAATTTCTAAATATTTATACAATTAAAATTATAGATGTATCAGATTTGAGGAGAATGAGTCCGACTCCGCTCCTAGATTTGAAGATTTTAGGCTCCGCTAGCTAGATCTAACTATGCAGCACAATATTTTGAAGATAAACAATTTTTTAAATTTTAGGTACTAGCCGAGAAAATCCTTGCAAAATATATTTCTTTAGATAATCTCAGAGTTTTAATCCAAAAGGCTCTCCAGATCTTATGTTTCGGGAGTTGACTGGTCCAAATGAGGACTTCCCCAAACGCCCAAAATCTCTAAATAAGGATGATTTCTGCACACTTAAAATATAAGTCGTTAAATTAATAGAGGTATAAAATAATGATTAAATCTTCAAAGATTGGAGATACCTGCCAATCGAATAAAAATCTTAATGTTATATTAAAACCCAACAATTTAAGCAAGATACTTGTGTAGTAAATTGATCTACAAGAGCTATCAACCAACAACTTATAAATAAGATCAACAAAAAATTAAATACACATTACCATAAGATACCAGAGAGGAATGCTGCCATCAAGTAAGACTCCAAAGACTTTGCGTTGTACTATTCTAAAAAAAGTTTACAAGAGCTTTAAAAGCTAGTACATGATTCAATGATCGGATCCTTTCGACTAACAAATGACTCATAATTTATATATTAATTCTCCAACGACTAGTTGGCTTGATCCCTGTCAAAGTAATCTCGACCGTTGAAAATGATTTAATTATCTTTTAATCTCCTTCGTTGAAATTATTTATTTTTTGAGGAAAAATCGAATTTTTCATTTAACTTTGACTTTGACTTAACCACCAAGGCCCAAGCGTCCAAAATTTCTTGAAATTTTCAATATTCCCTTGATCGGGGAGCTCTAAAAATTAATTCTTCTAGAACCCACGTTTTTTTTGTTTTTTCTAATTTGGAGAATTAATTTTTCCTGACCCTAAATTAATTAAATTTCTGGCTTTTAACTTTATTTCATTTTTTTTTCCAAAAAATTTAATTAATTGACGGGATTTATGAAGGGATTTATAATTATTTGACGGGATTTATGAAGGGATGCGTCCAGAAAATTTAATTAATATTTTTTTCATGAAGGGATTTATAATTTTTCCAACCCTCAAATAATTTAGCCATGGTGTCTAAATATAAGGGACCATGCACTAAAATATTTTTTACATCAAGATATTTAATACATGAAGGGGGAACACTCATTTGTTATAGACCCTCAAATATGTACCCAATTTTGCGACTCAAAATATGATCTAGTAGACCAAGTAATTTTTAATAAAATAATCTAGCCAATTAGCTAGGACTATTCTCAAATTACTTTTACAAGCACTCGATAAAAAACACTAGGACTCACTTAATATCTTGACGGAAAAATCCACTCTAGCTTTGTGGTGAGGTTGGAGGGAAAAACTCTGCCGATCATTTGTGTCTAGAGACACAGATGAATCAGCAAGACAAAAAACCTCCTAGGATTGAAATCGTCATCAAAATACTATGCTTATGTAAGTTGTTATATACATGCTGGTCTCACTAAGATCGTTTACATTATAACCATGCAGAATGGGTTTACATTTTTAACAAACTGCCGACTGATGATGAAATTTGAATGATGCGAACACTTGAAACATGATAAATCCCTTTTGCGAAAAAATGGGTGTACTGCTATGGGGTTGTTAACACAGAGTGGTCAACAATGCCAAGGGTCTTCTCTCCAAATCTGGAAGTTCAAGCCACAATTTCAAATTTTTAACACTACAGCCACTGTCAAATCAATACTCAGATATTGACATATGTTAAAAAAAGTCTTCCTTTGCAATCAGCCTTAAGTCTGGTGCCAATCATCCTTTATATCTGCCTCTACCTGCGTGCTTTAGCCTCTGACAATCCTCCTAAAATTATGGCCTAGTTAGTTGTGACTGTGGCAGAAAATATGTGGTTCGAACAAATCTTCTCCTCCAATAGAAATACACTAAGAATCACTCTTAGCCTCCCCACTACCAGCGCAAACTTGGGCCTTGAATCTGAACTTGCAAACCCTCCTGATTTTATCGGTCTGTGTGTAGGAAATCTTCAGTTGGTAACTAGGTTTTGGAACTCCTTGTTATCTCTTCCTTAGCCCTGCAACATAGCATCCTCTCCTTTTCTCCTCTATGCTCTTCTCAAATGCTCGTGAGAAAATGAATGAAGAATGAATGTTCCTTTTCCCTTTTTGTCTTCTCATTAGAAGAGAACCCTAACCCTTGAGATCTAATGGCTAATATTAAATATCAATTCATTACATAAAGGGTGGAGATCTCTCTTGACCCCTTCTCTCATGTGGTCCCCCTCAATTAATGAGCTTCCTAGACACTTTTTAATGTTTTTGTACCATGCGCACTTTTTCTCTCATAAAGTCACTTTTAAAACATAAAAGTCACTTTAATATTTAAAAGTGTACTTCGTACTTTTCTCAAAAAGTCACTTTATAACACTAGTGACATTAATATATTAAATACATAGTACATCACCCATAAAAAGTAACTTTGCTCCATGACATTAATAAAACTCATAATGTCACATGACAAAAAGGTAATTAATGTGTCTTCCTAAGCCAAAAGGATACGTGCACTAGGAAACACCTCCTTGGTACCCTTATTTTCAACACTTTATTTGGCTAAAGAATTTTTGTAGTGTAAATTTAGATATGGTCTATTTACCTAGGCACTGGCTTTTAGAAATCAACATGGCATTTGAGCTTAGGCTTTGAAGAGAAAAGCAGATCCAGAATTGTAGAGTGCAGATCTATTAGATTTGGAGGTCTCAACATCAAATCTACAGAGTGTTTGAAGCATTAAGCACAAGATAGGCATGGAAGGAAGCAATCTCAGGTTCAAGGACAGACTATACAGGGCTTCAAATTTCATGTCTTGCAAGGCAAGAGTCACATTGCTCTTGAAAGAGCAAGACAATGTGGAGAAGGTTCTTCTAGTGCAATCAAACCCTGTAGATCAAGGAGGATAGGGCAAGAAGGATGTCCGAGTAGTGAGGGTGATATTAGATGTTGTGAAAGATCACATGATCTCGCATGTGGTAGAGAAGACCATAGCCAAGAATGTGTTTGATCATGATGCCCTTGGTGGTCTCTTCCAAAGTGACAATCTGAATTGGAAGATTGTTTTGAAGAACACGATTCGGGAGTGCCAGATGAATAAATCTGACAATGTTATCAGTTACCTTATGAGGATCACACAAATCCATGATCGACTTGCAATAGTTGAAGAAAATATCGTGGATGCAGAGTTAATGACCGTAGCTTTAAATGGGTTCACCAAGCCTTGGGAACCATTTGTGAAGGGGATATGTGCCCGAGAGAACATTCTAGATTGGCAGAGACTATGTGATGGCTGCATCTAGGAGGAGACTTGAGAGGAGTCTAGGGCCAACAAGCAAGGAGGTGGTGATGAAAACTTGGCTCTCATCAGCAAGACGAAGAAGGGCAAAGAGAGTTTTCAACAAGAAAGGTAATAGTGAAGGAGGACGACATCAACCTGGAAAGAAGAAAGACATGAGCAGGATCAAGTTCTTTGTCTGCCACAAGCAAGGTCACTATGCTTCTTAGTGTCCAGAAAAGAAGAAAGGTGAAGGGAAGACACAAGTAGCAACAGTAGCAAAGACCTAACTGAGTGAATTTGCAACAAAGTTCGAGAATGATTTTTCCCTTGTTTCTTGCCTTTCTACTAGCACTATTGTTAGGAGTGCTTGGTATCTAGATAATAGTGCCTCTCACCCATCATTGATGCATGAGGCGTGTTGAATCAACATTCAGAGGATGACTCAGTGATCAGTGTGGAACTTGGTGATGATGCCAAGTATACAATGAGGGGACAGGGGTTGGTGCAGTTCTAGCTTGAGTCAGGAGGATTATTTGATGCTCAGGAGGTGTTGTATGTGCCTGGTCTAAAGAAGACCCTGTTGCCAATCTCAGTCACTGTCACTATCATGTAGATCACCAGATCATTGTCACTTATCAAGTTTCACTGTCATGTAACAAGGTCACTATTGTTATTGCTATTATCAACAAAATGTCATCAAGTTTTCACCAATGTCAAGTTTACAGTTTCACTATTAGCACAGTCACTTTTACTGTCTTCAAGGTCACTATCATACAAAGGGCACTGTCATATGTTGCTAATGCAAGTGTTCATTTACTATCTCCATCCTTACTGCAAGCAATGATAATAATAATATTGCTGACATACCCTGCTGTCCATTGTTGTCCACTGCCACTGTCATTCAGAAGGTCACTGTTACTGTCATCAAGAGAATATCAATAAGGTGATTGTTCAATCAACATGTTAATCACTGGATATCAATATAGTATATGTTAGTCCAAGATATCTGCAATTTCTCTGCCTCTGATTCAACTGCAAGCACACACTGTCATAGAGATACTGTAACATTATTGTCATAGAGATACTGTCTTATCATCACTGTTACAGCCAAAAAAGGTTACTGCAGATCAGTGATATACAACAATGTCACTTCCATATAAGAATTCTGCCACATCAAGGGTTACTATCATGTCAATATACCAAGAGCGGTGTCATAAGGATTAAAGGTATTGGCTCTGTCATAAGGTTTTGTCATGCAGTATCACTATCAGGTAGGAACATTTCAGTCATATTGTCATACGGGCATTGTCATATCTTATCATCGCATCAAAGTCATATAAACTCTGGCATACTTGCATGTATCACTGTCATGCCATAGACACTGTTATATACATTACGATCTCACGCATGGAGACAAAATGCATACCACAAAAATATAGAGTGAACCTTAGAGGAATAATGAGCCACTGAAGCAGTAAGCGGGCCTCAAATAATGAAAAGTGAGTCACAAAACAAGTCACAGAGTGCTTTCCACAAGAAAACAATCGTCACAGATTGCAATGTGAATCACAAAGGTGATGCATGCTATAGGTCAAATCTAAGCCATAAAAACAAAGCAAGCTACAGGCCAGAGTATGCGAGCCTTTAAAATTATTGTGAGTCACAAAAGTAGTGCAAACCTCTCTGCGATGAGCCACTTCGCTGGTTGCAGACAAGCACAGAGCTGGATTGAAGTCACACTAAGTTCCGCCTCCAAAACCAATAAAAATATCTCCAAAAAAAAATTCGCTACAAACAATAACTTCAGAAGATTTTCTGATTCACACACTCAGATTTTTATAATTACACTTCATATCCCAAAAAGATTTCTAATCAGTCACAATGATAGATGCGATGTCACTATTGTAATTGCGATACCACTGTTACAAGTCCAATGCAATGCCACCATTATATGTGTAATGCGATGCCACCATTATAAGTGCAATGTCACTGCGATCCATTTAGTATGATCAACAAAGATGCTTTGCCACTTGGAACCATAATGCAAGCCTACTCAAGCCCGAGATCCTTCAGCAGAATGTGAGTTCTAGTGTGTATGCCCAAGTCTAGAACTTATCCCAAAGCTCTTTCAAATCCTTGCTATTTAGTGAAGCCACAAAAACCGTACAAAGATTGAGGGATAGGTGAGGATCGTTCGCTTGTTCTGTGCAAGAATCCTTTGCATATTTGAAAGAGAGAATAGCCTAATGAAACCCAATAGAACCACCGACCATAAACTCCTTCTGAACATGCCTCTCAACTGATCAAGCATTAATCCACAGAGCTGACAAAACATTTTAGAGTAGGATCACCTCAATTGATGTTTATTTAATGCCCTTAAACCATATGCAAATAAAGCCAATGAAACCCTATGCCAAGCAAAAGACAACGAACCATAAATCCCTTCCTGGCCGCAGATACGCACAGAACTCGATCAAATTTTTGAATTACCTTACTTTGATGAGGAATACATGAGCTTTTATATAGGTTTTAAGTGATCGTTTCTTAAGATTAGCCATCTTGATATTTTGGAGGGTAAGTGATCCGAATTGGATCCATAAAAGACTGTCAAAGAACCATGGCTGTATCAGGTCGGGACAAATCTCTAAAGAATTCCAAAACAGCGATCAAAAACACCCTTGAACCAGTGGCAATGGCAGCCAGCATGGAACGACGAGGACCTCGGTCAAAGCGCGCTGACCGAGGCCCATGGAGATTGCGTAGGAGGTCAAAGTAGCCCCTGGGAGCCCCAGATCGGGAAAAGGAGGTGCATTTTGATGCGCCGCGCAAACAGGGCCAAAATGGGGGAAGCTCGAGCGCATGGACACATGGCGAACCGGAGAACCGTAGGCGGAAAAGGCAAAAGCGCTAAACATACAAAGGCGGGACACGCACTTTGGAAACCAGCGGTATTGATCGGGGCGCCCTCAAACGGTAAGAGGTTTTGGATGGAAGCGGAGCGATCCCACTTAACGATCGACGCATGGTAGGCGGAGGTGAGAGAAAACCGCCGTTGATCGCATGCTATCGGTCGAGCAAGTCAACCGCGCGGGACTTGCGTATGACGTTAGATTTGGGGGACCTAGATCGGACGGCTAAGATTGCACCCGATGGAGGAAGTGGAATCAATGAAGGAATACACCGTGTTTTAAAAGGATTTGGAATCCGTTTAACCGCCACGGTGGAGGAAGAACGCATCCACGACGTAACTGAAGAAACGAACCGACAAGCAGGCTGGCGCTGTTCAGAGGAGGACACGTGGCCACTCCCTGAGCGTTCATGCTAACGCCGAACAGGGAACTCCAAGTGCAGCTGCAGAAGGTGAATCGACAGAGGCGGAAGAGGAACCGAACAGGCATGGGGACGAATGGCTAAAAACCATGAACAGAGACAGTGGAATCAGGGAGTTAGACACAGAGAGAGTCAAGAGACGAAGGAGTGGAACAGTGAACCCTGAGAGGAGGACTGAACACAGAGAACAACAAAGCAAAGCAGAAGAGACAGAGGGCCGAGCTAACCAGTAGCAGCATCGAGCACCAGAGCTTGAAGATTCAAGCCATACCATAGAGGAATCTGTCCGGACTGAGCATCACATTTGGCTCTTTCCATTGTAGACCAGAAGGTCACAGAGCTGGTAGGAAGAAGAAGAGTTTGTGCACTCTAGTGGCTTGGGGAATCCAAGGCCCACCCTGCCAAGCAAAAACTGCTTTAGGTGAACTCACATTGAGTCCCTGTATTGTAATTTCTCTGCTTAAAGACACAATAAAACAAGGCCACCACTGAAAGCTGGACTGGAAACGTAGCCCTGGAGAATAGGGTGAACTCCTTATTAAAATTGCGTCTTTGTGTTGTTTACTTTATTTCTCTACTGTCTTTCCATTTTATTGTCTGTGTGTTGGCAATTTGATTGATCCGTTGTTTCAATAACACAGAACACACACCAACACATGAGTTTGTAATACCTTTGTTCAATAAATCTTCAATCTGATGTCACTCATAGGGTGATTATCAGATCAATAAGTATATTTAAAATTCAAAATAAAAAAAAATCTCTCCAATTTGAACCATTATCCAATTTGAATTTTACTTTTGCACTATAAAGAATTTAAAATTAACATTTGACTAATTAATTTAAATTTCCTTCTTAGTATAAAATTATCATCCAATGTAATGCTGCCACATCATTGCACTTAGGGGTTTCTTACCACAATGAGGGGCTTGGACCTTTGACCAAGCCTATCTCTCCAACTGTAAGGCCACTCTTGATGATCCACATACTGTTGGAATCAACATGACGAATAGAATCCAATGGCGAGGGTCTCTAAGGTAAACTCACTGAGCTGCTGTTTAAAAAACTCCAACAAATGCATGGTGTGCTTATTCTCCAAGGAAACCAAACCCTAGAGCTAGGATTTCATCATTGCGAACTTGCTTTGATATCTTGCACCCGCTATGCCATTTGCACCTGCTTGCTTTGACATCAATGACAACATACTCAACATATGTGCCCTTTGACTTTTCATTTAATTAATTAATTAATTATTAGTTATGTTTATAAGAGTTTTTAATTCACCTACCAACTTGAAAGAAGTCAAGAGTGCAACATCCACTTGGTCTTTTCATAAGCACAAGAATGATCAATTCCCGATGACAATTGAGAATTAAATTGTTCTAGTATATGCATAGAATGTTAAGGTATAAAATAACGAGGCTTAAAAAACAAGGACCCTAGAACAATAAAAAAGGAAATCATTGGAAAATAAGGAGGCTTTATGGAGGCCAAAGAGTAGGGCTTTGTGGTTGTCCAAGGGAGATGAAAATGCTAATTACTTCCACAATAATGCCAATCATTGACAACATGTTAACACTATATAAGAAATGCAAAGGGAGGTTGGATCTTATTACCCACCTAAAGTGGGTAACCCGTAGGAGTAAAATTTTCTCCTCATTTGACAGTTAATGAACCAACAACCCTATGATGGTCAACACATAACATTATGCCAGAGTTCTCCGGCCATTGTGCTAGTTAGTGTTAAGAATTAGCAAGAGTGAGACAAGACAAGAAAGTAGCAGAAAAGGCCTTAAGCCCTTCTATTACACTTTAATCTAAGTCTAGATCTCACTGACAACTCATCAATGGATCTTGATAACACTTCATCAAAATAAGGATTACAATTCATGGTCTTAGACTTCGTCATTATCTAGGGACCGACAGTCTAACATTCCTCAATCACAAGTCTGAATAATTGTACAACACTTGTACCAATAACCTTTGTCATCTTCGATATGAAACTTTTGAACTGAGCTTCAATGAAGATTTTCCTGGAAAACCACCAATATTTGAATATATGGAATTGAACAACTGCTATGTTTGAACATTATTGTTGAACAATTGAAATGATTGTATGTTTTCTGTTGAGGAAACTAGTTGCTATGCTAGGATTCCCAATTGTTGACTGAATGTTAATTGAAATTTAACTGACAAGACCTTGTAACTTGAAGCATAATATGTGACATTCCCCTTTGTCAGGTGCAAGGTGAGAAGTTTTTCAACCAATTATTATGGAAGGGATCCAAGTTAGGTCTTTGGATTCTTTAGGTGGTGGTTTTTTCTGGTTAACCACTAACCATCTTCCATGGAAATGGGTGGTTTATGGTTTACCACTAACTAGTCTAGTTTGAATAATGTGGTGGTTTCTGGATGACCACTAGCCAATATGTTTTCAATAATATGATGGTTTTTGGATGAACACTAACCAATATGCTTTCAATAATGCGGTGGTTTTTGGATGACCACTCTTACCGACTTCACTTATCAATTTACTTCCCACCTTAAAGGTGCAAGAGAGTTTTTTTAAATCATTATGCTCCGCCCCTTTAGGTGTAGAGAGTACTATCTTTGACTCTTGTGTCTTTACCTTTGTTTTGACTAGGCGGTAAGAATGATGTAGTTGCTTCACTTCCTGATTCCATCAAAAGGAGTTTATCCATCCATAATGGATTGTTTTCTTAGCGCTTTTCCTTGAATTTGAGAAGGTTAGTGATCCATCCCCAAGATGCCATCTAGTTCTAAAACTGACCCAAAACAAGATCAACCTAAGATGACCAAGAGTGAAAGACACTTAGTTAGTGTCTTTGCTCTTTTGAATGAGTGATGATCCCAAAGTCTTACTTGAAAAATATAACCGATGGTTACCCAAATTCAAAGGGGATGATATTTGGACTGCCCATTGTTTTATTGAAGATTTCTATTGGTAAATGTCCCCCCAGAATGATCTTTGATGAAGATAGACTCATTATGCTTTTTGCTTTATCACTTGAGGGACAAGCAAGAAATTGGTACCTTAGTCTTCCGCCTTGCCTGCATACAAGACTCCGATGAATTTGAAGACCTATTCATGAAAATGTGGTCATGCAATGCCCTTGAGACCTTCAATATCGAAAAATTCTACCAAATAACCAAGAGAAGGGAGGATGTGCGAGAATTCATTCAAAAGTTTGATAGGGTAGTCAAAGATGTACTCGATCATTTGAAGCCATCTGAAGCCAATATCCTTGATAAATTCATAAAGGCGGTGGGTGGCCATTTCACCCATGTGTTAACGGATAAGAAACCTTCCACTTTGGCTGAAGCTAAAGAGATAGAAATGGAAGTTGAAGAGAACATACGAATCTCGAAGGTTGCTATCAATGACCACCCTAGAGCTAAAGTTGAAGTAAAGAAGGAGAAATCCAAAGATCAACACGAGGAAACTCTCATTGCCATCCTCAAGAGGATGGAAAAGCTCACTGAAGAAGCCAATGCACGTGACAGGTTATCATGAACAAAATCAACGCCTTGGAAAGGGCCCAAAAATCTAGTTATATCCCTAAAGGAAAGCCTTTTCCCAAGAAGCAAAGTGAAGAAGTTAGGCCAAGCTCTTCTCAAATCCCAAACACTTTAGCTCCAACTAATGCTGTTGAGCCAAACTCTTGATCCTAGTATGAGGAAAGTGAAGGAGAAGAAAACGATGATGAACAAACTGATGAGCAGTTCAACCTTGTGGAATCTGACATCTTCAACATTTTGCTGGGAGGATCATATACACATCCCCCCATTAGTGAGGTCACCCTTAAAGAGGAAAAGGAAGAATCCATTCTTAACTCGATAGCTAGGGAAGATTCAAGGGGGTCCAATATTCACAAAAAGAAAAGGGCAAAGACCCCTCAACTCCTAAGGAACCATCTAAAGAAGAGCCATCACCTAAGCAAGTCCCTTCCAAAGAATCTATCCCCGAAATTCCTCCATGAAGGATCCCCCAACGAAAGCCAATCTGAAAAAGTATCTTCCAAGGAAAGAATACATCAAGAAGAAAGAAAAGGGAAGGAAGATAAACTTGACATCGACATAGGGGCTGTCGTAGGAACGATGACTATACCTGTTCTTTTGAAGGAGATTGCTAAGCTTCCCAAGCAACAATAACAAATTAAGAAGTCACTGGGAATTCAGGAAGAAGAACTACTTGAAGAACTGCAAAACATCCATATTCCTGACCGAAATCCTGGGCATGGACTTTTCTTGCTTACTTTGGCTATCAATGACCTCTTCTTACACAATTGTATGCTAGACTTAGGGGCTTCCGCAAATATCATGCCTTTGACAGTTATGAAGCAATTGGG
The DNA here is from genome assembly GCA_000404065.3 of Pinus taeda. NCBI lineage: Eukaryota > Viridiplantae > Streptophyta > Pinopsida > Pinales > Pinaceae > Pinus > Pinus taeda. The sequence goes on along the minus strand of APFE031425733.1, from coordinate 1,155 downwards.
TCTCAACATCACTCGACCATACAAGAAGGTGTGTGGTTTTAATTCCAAACTTGTGGAAGTGGAAGGTATCATCAAAGACCTTAATGTTTCTTTAGCTAGGAATCCCGATATATCCCTCCTCATGGATGTTATTGTCATTGAAAATCCTGATGTATGGGGGATGCTATTATCGTGGAAATGGGGGGCTACTGTTGGGGGGCATGTTAAAATGGACTTGTCTTATGCTACCATCCTGCAATCTGATGGCACCCCTTTTATCCTCTATAGGGAACCTACCTACTTACCTCATGTGATCAAGCCGAGACCTTTCTATGAAGCATGTGAAATCGAGAAGCCTTCTACCATTCTCCTGACTCAAGAAGTTCGTATCCTCAAGCAGCCAATTTCAAAAGCAAGCAAAATGTGGAAGCCTAAAAAATAATATAAGGTTGGGGATTTAGTCTTGGTTGATAAAGATCCCATACCTGTCAGGATTCATGGAAAGGCTAGGGAGGATTATTACTACATTGTCAAACTTAACGATGAACTTTGGTCTGAGCTGGTCAAATTAAGTCGTATCACCTCGTTCCTTGAAACTTGATATTATATCATATGCATGGTAGAGTAGGATGCATCACATGATGATTTTTGCATTAGAATTAACGTCATATGATATTTGTCGTGGTAGATAGATGCATATTTGCATATTTTATTTTTTGTTGATTTTGTGGCCCAACATTTAGCATGTTCGATCATGAGACGCCGTGAAAGCATGTTGCCCCGTGTTTTTAATCTATTATATGTGCAGTTGACATGTCTACGATAACCAAGAGATTGCTGGAGTTCTCGTGACCTCCCATTCGAGTAGTTTCGCCCAATTTTTCAAGAGATCACATCCAAGTTGGAGCCAGATGTTACCCACCATTTTGTGGGTTATATCCCTAGGAGAATTTTTTGCTCCAAGATGGTCCTTAGCCGATAGCCAGTAGCCCCTTGCGGTCACCAACTAGCTCATTGTGCCATTTGTTCACCTTGTGAGCCAGCCATGTCGTCCCTGGCCCATCTGCCATGGTCTTATGTTTGAAGGTGGGCCTCCCAAACCTAAAGGTATGCCTTGTCATTTGGTAATTGAGTATTGTAGTTTGCTTGCCATGGACACTTCTGGGCATGGATTAA
>APFE031425731.1:0-100388 GCA_000404065.3 Pinus taeda | reverse complement strand
TATCAGTCGTGAATGGCTCTGTGGCCCAAAAAGATATTACAGAAATAAATGCCTCATTGAAAGGGAGGCATGTTACAGGACATAAAATATGAGTTCCAATCAAAGGGGATCATTAACTCTCTTAGTGCCCATCCTAGTCATATCCACTATTATAGATTGTAGTTGGCTTGTGGTATGGCCTTTCGCACTACTCAGTCAGCTCCCATCACTTATGCTTTTACTACTTGGAGGCCTTCCTCTGTGGACTAGGGGTTTGGTCAACTAAAAGTTTTTTCTTTTTCAATCCTTTGCCATGCAGAGGGACGAGGCTCCATACTAATCCATTAATCCTCCTGAGTCCCGTGTACCTCTCTCGCACTGTGCCATGCTCCATTAAAATATTCTAGCTTCCAGCCCATTTGCCCATTAAGCCTCTATACTACACAAGCAGGGCCTTGATGTAGTTCGTGAGATGCATTCCCGGGTAATCAACACAGTCTCGCAGGCACAACTTTTTCCTCTAAAACAGGCGAACATGCATTTTTTATTGCCCCCTTAGCCCCCCGCCTTATTATAGCCCCTCGTGTGGCTTTCCTCATATGATTGGGGGCTGGAACCGGGGACTTAGCCCTCAGGCACTAAGGCCTTCAGACCTGTGCATGGGAGCCTTTTCCTTTGTTAGCGCAAATCTCGCACATTAGGGTTTTAACCTTTCTTTACCCTGCTTCACCTTTTTCCTTGGAGTGGGTCAACAGTCTAAATGCAAGATTTTTATAGGACCTATCCTGATAATTTATCGCATCCGGGGGAGAAGTCTCGCCTATTGTAATTGCTTGCAAGAGGGGAGGACCCTTAACATTTTTCTTTGGAGCAAGCGGACAGTCCGGACACAAGATTTTTATAGGCCTTGCTATGATAATGTATCACATATAGAGGAGGAGTCACGCATATCACAATGACACTGCACCATTGTCTTTAGCCTCTTCCCCTTAACAACTGTGATCACCGGTCTATAGAGTGACGTCTTCATTGCCACATGTCACCCTATGAGTGGTGACTGATGGCACCTAGAAATGGCCCCTCGTCACCCATGAAGTCACTAAAATTAAGTGACATGTGTCCCCTACCACATTATCATATGTCACTGCATCATTTACCATATTACCACGTGGAGGAGAGACAAGGAGGGCGGTCCATCTTGGTTTTGGTCCCACTTTCCTTTGTTAAATCATTTATCCCTCCCCTAGCAGTGTAACCCTTTGTTGCAAATCGGCCCGTACAAATGTCTATTAGGTTTGGAGATCAGCTTATACGACTATCTTGTAGGATGCAGGGTCGCTGGGATGCGAGAACCTGCCACGTGTAGGAGAGAGGAGGGGGTGGCCCGACTTTGTTTTATCCGATGTTGTAGTGTTTTCTTCTCAATGATGTACGAAAAGAACCCACTTAAGATCGTGGATGACAAACAATCTCAATAATAGAAATTACTGCTAAACATTGTAGATCTACAACTACTGATAGAAACAAAACCTGCCAAAATCCTTATCTATGTTGCAATAATAGTTAAACAGTAAAATGAAGAGTAATAACCCCAAAACATCTAATGGAAACCCGATATGTAAAGAATCATTTTATTATAACCCCTGTGAAGGGAACTAATATATGTTACCAGTCCCCCTCTATGGGATGGGTTCTTGGCAAACCTCAAATGCTTTCAGCTTCTATAGATTCTCTCTCCTCTATAATGCATAAACCCAGAAAAAATATGGTGTGCGCCAATGAAAATAATCAGAGTTAGAACAGTGAGTGCAACAATGAAAATAATGAAAAGTGAATAATGAACCGAAAAGCCTCCTATTTATAACAAAATATTGAGTTATCCTCGAATAATGAGCAATAATAAAATATTATTGATCCCATTCTTAGAATTACCACTTGGAATATTTTATTATATTTGTTTAGAGAAGGAAAAAATTTTTAAACTTTTATTTAGAATAATAAGAAATAAATGATTTATTTATTATCTCAATGATTTAGTTAAGGAATAAACAAATAAGGATTTATTTAATATTTCCTGGATTTAGTCAAATTTAACAAAGAATAAAAATTAATAGTGATTAATTAATTTTCTTAAGAAAAATAAGATAAATAATGATTTATCTGTTTATTTTTCATGATTGGGTCAAATTTGACAAGGAATAATAATAAAATAGTGGTTAAATTAATTATTCCTAGAAGAAAATTAAATAAACAATGATTTATTTAATTATTCTGGGTTTAACTATAAATTACTTAATAAAGATGGTTTATTAGGTAATTTCTCAAAGTGAAAAGTAATTTTATTATGGTAAAATTGGCTTTACATGGTGTACTTCGATCCATCTAGTAAATTAGGCTAGATGATTAATTTTTTGGTGATAACAGATTGTCCCCCAACGCATGAGTGTTAGGAGCAAAACATATGACTGAAGTACATTGTAAAGACACAATCACTTAGACAACACAAGGGAGTCAAGGAGAGAGAGAGAGAGACCAATGAAGCTAAAGCTGAGAGAGGATAATGACAGAGGGGGCAAGATTAATGTCAGTCCCCTTTTTTGTTTGTTGTGGTACCGGACCTCAATGTCGCGGGGGAGGCATACCCATACCCACTGAGATAACTTAGTACAAAAATAATGGTTCACCCAAAAATATGAAACTGGGCAATACAATACTTGTTGAATGATACATGACACGATGGCATAACAGGGCCAGAAAATAATACAATGTGTCCTAGATACATAATGTACCTAGTAAAGACATGAGCCAGGACTAAATACAATAATATCTGAGTACATGAGATACAATGCCCCTTCCCTAAAAAAATGGGTGGGATGGAGGGTAGAACAACCAAAGAAGCCTTACTGAATAAGGGAGGGCTCTGCAAAAATGAATGGATCATCTAGAGAAGATGAGCATGCGATGAACACTATGATCGGTAGGAACCAAACCCATCAACTCTGTGGAATAGCATCTGAGGTTGTAGCATAGTAGGTATGCATCTGGTTATGTGGGGGGCTACCTTAAGGGCCATCCCCTCATGAGATCTAAAACATCTCACACATACCCGAGAATCACTGGTACAATATGCTGCATCACTGGACCATCAAGTGTATGGATCATGAACATGAAACGACCAAGTCAAAGGGAAATAATGGGACCCTCTACTCGATCCAAGGTACCGAACAAGAATGGAAGTTGGAACCGAGATACATCACCCTCTAAGTCATTCTTCTGGAATAAATGAGCTGATGTCGATAGAATAGGGCCCGCGATAGATGAGGCAATGAGGATCCTCAACTAAATCATGAGGGAAAATAGTAATGTGATTGATGGATTGACACCAAGGATAATGGAAAAATGGTATTTAGGGACAACTAGATGACTTCCCTTGTCAAAGCATAAAGTTCATGGTTGACTTGGCAGAAACTGACTCAACTCCAGAGGGGATGGGGACAGTATGACTGGAGGCCAAAATGGGCGACACAGGATGAATGGTATGAAAATATGGATGGACTACTGTGACATGAGATGATGGAACATGAAATAGACTAGAAGAATGCAAGGGTGACTGATCGCAAATGCTCTCAACAAGGGTGACTCAATGACGTTGCCACATAGACTAGGCCCAATGGGGACCATGAAAACATGAGTAAATGATGGTTACTAATGACGACAATCGACAGATGGTATGACAAGTATTTAGAGGAGGTGGGCCTCAAAGTACAAGTATCGTTTGATGAAGAAAGTCGATTTTGAGGGGCGACGAAGTGAACTTCTTGGAAAAATGGTTTCCTGGTGAAGTGTCAAATATTCTAAAACTAAGGAAGATCCATTATAGAGCTCGGTGAGAGCTTTCCAACCATGTTGGTAGTTCTTCAAACTGAGCTATGAAGATCGTAGCATAGAAACCTACCATCGGAATCAGGATCTACGACTTTTAGGCAAGTGGCCTTGCTTGTCTAAAGATGGCCTTAATTCTTCTTGGTACGATGGTTCCTAGTGGAGAATTAAAGGAAGGGGAAAATGAGAATGAACTGCTAGAAGAGGTCTAGAATCATCCTCACCCAGTAAGTCAAACATGGGGACATAGAGTAGAATATTTGAAGATATGGTATCAAACATCTACGATATGCGATGTGCATATTTCTCGTCGGAGAGGCTGATAGGACAAAATACCCAAGGAATGGGAGGATAATCGACCATACCTAGATTCAGTGGGATCTAGGCTGAGACTTAATTGAGAAAATGGCCAAGGGAAACCATCATGCCCCCAAGCATGGGATGCTGATCTGGTATGCAAAGGTGGGAATGATGCCCCTTACAGGAGGAGTTTGTGGAGCACCATTGTGTTCCGAGTGCTCGAAAAAGGGATTCAAGCATCTCGACCCAGCTTGGCACGAGGTCCTCCAAAGGAGATGTAGCGGCCTATGTGCCCCCTAGTATGATATGGGTGTACTGGATGTATTTAGAGCTAAGGGCTCCAAAGACTTATATTATACATAATATGATTATGCATTTTGTATGACGATGATGGTTCGCCATTTGTGTAGTTATCTTTTGTGGTATACATGTGATAAATGCCAATCTAGAATATTGTTAGCAATGGTCTCTACATAGTGATTTTTGGCTCTAGGCACGTGACTGAATGTAATGGTTTCAAATTCACGTACCAATAGCTTCACTCATAGATATTTTCTAAATAGGACTTGGTTATGCACATGATACACACCATTCAATTGCATGACAAGTAGAAAATAATCTAAATGAACATGAAGATGAAGGATGTGATGAGCTAGGGCATCGAGTAACAAACCTATCATTGTATCATATTCAGCTTGATTATTGGTGTCAGGCCCAATGCACATGTCGTTTGACAGGACTAACATATGCAAGGGGGTAAAAATGGCCCAGGCTAGATTCGGGGAGAAGCGACTTGCACCATCAACATGGCTGATATACGGTGTGGATGATGGATCCATCTAAAAGGTGAAAAAGACAATGGATGACATGATGCAATCTACCTAACTTTATGGCAGAAATAGAGACACACAAATGAAAGGGATGTGCTGTGAGCAACATTTCTAGAAGTAGAGCACATTGGGAGACTAGGAAGGAGATGGCCTTCGAAATCCTCGTGAAGGAATGCCCCCTTATTCAAGTGTAGAGGTAATCAGGGGTAGACATAGCTTCCATGGTGTCCTCATCAGGTTGGGAGATGGGTGGATGGGAGGAAGTATGACTACATGATGTGGCGACATTACCTGGTGCATCAACCTAAGGAATAAGGTTCACATTTGCATCGTCTTGGATGACAGATGACGGGTTGGTAGACGGAGGGTCTATTGATGTTAAGACCTCTGATTCTGTTGAAAAAGGTTCGATAGAAATGTGCACAGCAACCTCAAGAAGGCTTTATGGTGAGGAACTCAAGGATGATGATAGGTAAAGAATGGGGCCTGTGTTTCCCGTCATCTCAACATCGGGGTAGGGGATCACAATAGAGGGGCCAAATTTTCCTTGTTCTCATTGACTGGTGGTACCAGAATCTGCAGGTAGAGGAGTAGCAGCTCTACTACGAGTGGTCTTGTATTCACAAATCACCCCCAGGTAATCGTGAAACTCGTCGAGACGAGGGCAACAATGGGAATAGTGACCATGAAGATCACAAAGGGCACAAGGATGGTTTTTTCAAAGCATTTTGAGTTTCTTATGTGGGACCAGTATGTCAACATGGACTTCTAGAATATTCGACTCAGGGAATGCTTCATGAACCAATGGTTTCAGTTGACGAAGTTTAGGACAATTGTTGGTGGCATGCCTAATGACTTGACACAAAGCGCATGGATTTGGGGCCTTAGGGGCTGGAGGAGCTTGGGGGACCTTTTCCTTTGAATATTTATTTTTGGCTTTGTCCCCCTAACCAGCTACTTTTGCAATAGGAGTTGGTCCCTGTTGAGGTGGTGATGGGACTGAAGTAGTGGTAGGGGTCATGGGGACTGGTTGAACTAGGTTCAAAGTGTGATATGGTAATCGCTGACCAGGAAGAATGTTTGCAGGGGGATCAATGTACCATATTGGGATCCTGAGAGTCATGTTAGGAAGGACCAGCGAGCCATGACAAGTACAGAAAAAAAATTCCTAGAGGAGGGAATAAAAAAGGTATCTAGCTGGTAGGATAGTGCCCTGCTGAAATAGCTCCTGGATGGTTGATACCTAGCGTAACTTTTCCAAGTGGGAACATAGAGAGGCACCCACAAATGGAGGAGGTCCTATGGGATTGGGTCCAAAGGGTTCAACAGGAAGAGAAACAACAGGATGTTGAGGAGCTGGCTATTGATCAGGTGTACCAGACTACTTAAGGGCAGCCCGTGACGCTTGTAATATTAAAACACTCATGGAAGTAGGTTCAGAAATGGGAGGGGGAGGAGAAGGGAAGGAACCCAACAATGAGGAATCCTCATAGATTCCAGGTGAGACACTGGTACAAGAAGTGGATGACTTCTTATCAAACACTGACAAGATGATGGACTTAGGGGAGGTCACAGATGTCGGCTCGTAGTAAGTCAACTAATCAATGATAACATATTCCCTTCATGGGGGAAGAACATATTTCGGAACACCGCAGATGTGACAGTGGACATGGAATATGTGTAACTATGACTTAAGAGGATATTGTAATCTAAAGGGGCACCAGTGACTTCGATATCAACATGGACAGTCTTGCCCGCAAGGGTCACTGGATGGTTGTGGTACATGCCAAGGGGATGGGAGGAGTGTCCATCCCAAGCACACAAAGTGATGGTGGAGGGGGACAACTCAGGTGACTTGAGTTGTTTCCAAACAACAATGGACACCACACAGGTGGATGCACCTTCATTAATAATGCATCTAGAGATGATGGGATTACAGACTCTAACTGGTATCTGGAAAGCAACAAATGAAGGTAAGGGGGGTTGGTCTGATGTATCAACCAAGAAGACAGTCAAGAGATCGTCAGAAGGGTCCATTGCACCCAATGCAGTTAGTAGATCCTTCTTTTGGGAAGGGCATGATTGAAGGACTTCCAGTGTCAACAATGGCGGCAGGTGATTGCGCCAAGTCGTCTACTATACTGTATGTATGGGAAGCTCTATTAGAAGCCGCATTACAGTGTAATGGTCCCTTTGGGATCTTGGGAATGGCCTCAACTTTGGGTTGAGGGATCTGTAGAGGACCATTTGGTGTCGTAAGAGGCTCAGCAGACACTTTGGTTTTGGACTCGGTAGCTGACGAAGTGGAGGGCTTATCATATTCACACGACCAAGTTTGTAGGTTGATATTGGAGGGGTTAACCTCATCAGAGTTCATCATCAGGACCTGGTAGTCACTCGGGACCAAAAATTTGGGGGAGGTGGGTTGCTTGACCTGGCTTGGGTTGAGAAGCAACAAATCCTTACTAAGGGAAAGGATTTGTGAGCACGGTCGATTAAGGTGGTGCAAGATTTTGAGGTGATTGTTGACCTTGAGAAGCTGCTTGAGATTCCCGTAGTTGGCGCATCTGGGGTAAAAGGGGATACTCATGTGTATAGTGGCCATGTACACCAAAACATGCACAAGGCTTATTCGTGTGAACAACCTTGTTTTTCTTGGGCTCGCCGCCCTGTTTCTAGTTGTTGGTGTTAGGTTGATTTCCTTGGGGCTCACTAGGCTGGTTACCTTGGTTACCCTTGTTACCCTTCCCCTTATTATTTTTCATCGAATTTTGGGGATTGGTATCACTCTTCTGTGCAAACACCTGACCCTGAGGGGTTGGTGGCTACTGGTCTGAGGATGCATGGGAGGCTACAACACTAATGCTTGAGGGCCTGGAGAACTAGGTTTTGCGTAATAAGGAGGAACAATTTGGTAAATAGGTTTGGGCCTTGGAAACATGTTCCTAGTAGGAGGGGCATAAAAGTTGGAGGAAATGGTGTCCCCCTCTGGGTAGCCATAACTTTGTTGAGAATATGGTGAAGAGTGTGAAATCGATCCAACGATACCATCAGTAGTGTGAGATGCCCTCGGTGCATTAGCATTGCTTGGACGAGGGAGGTATGGAATAACGGTATAGACATAACCTGATTGAGCGTAAATTAGATCATATCTCAAAGTGGTTTGGAGAGATTCTTCCTTGGTTTGAGGAAAATGGGACGCAACATCTTTCCCAATGGGGGATAAAAGGCTCTTGAGAAACCAATCTAGATAAACATGGTCTTCCAAAGGTGGGGCACGACATGTGCTCCTCCTTCGATGCCACTCTTGAACATGGTCAGAAAGGCGAGTAGTGGAGGATTGACAAAGTTGCCATAGAGGTGACCATACTGGGGAACAAAAGATTAACCACCTCAGTAAGATGCTTCATTTGAATTCTTAAGCTTGTGGATGATGAGTTTTAGAATTTACTAGGCTGAATTGGAAAGTTGTAAAGCAATATATAAAATTTTAAAATTAGACATACTAGCTTCTCGAAAGTACACCAGATCCAATTCAGATCTGAATCCTCCAACCATTGTCAGTGATCCTCATAAACTTGGGTGGAAATCTAAGAAAGTTGTAGATAAATTCAGTTTACGCGAAGAACAATCAAGTGAAGATTTCATTCTGTGTTAATTCACTCCTGGGAAGGTTAGACACTTTGCAAGGCATTGAGTTTGATGTTAATTTTGAGCAAAGTATATTCTGCAGTAAATCTTTAAGTTGGATTGATCAAATATTTTTTGATTCCTCTATATTTTTTGATAACCCCATTGAAGACTTGTTTACACAAAGTAAATTGGGGTCACATCTTATTCATACTCTCGATCAGTTACAAAACCTTTCTTCAAACTTAAACACTTGGGTGAAAAGTAGGCCATCTTTTGATTTTCGAAATATCTCCTTTACATCTACTACCACCCAAACAATCCCTTACCCACTGCTTTCATCTTTACAGATTGTTCACACTACTCAAGCTGTCATCAATCCCCCTTTGAGTATACTGAATAATCCTTGCTTTAAATCGACGACCTCCCCCACCTCCAGTCATGGCTGCCCGATATGCACCCCTTGTTTTACCTCAAAATCCTGGTGCCATGTCTGCTAATTATCAAACCAAAATACCTTTATTTGACGGCACCCAAACCATTACAACTCAACAACACAGACAAGATGAATGATTTGTTTGACCTCCATGAAGTTGAAATTGAAGATGTGACGATGAGGCTGTTTGTACAAAGTTTTGGAGGAGAAGTTCAGAAATGGTTCAGAGCCCTACCAACAACTTCTATCACTACTTTACCCATCCTCCATAGGTAGTTCCTAGATCAGTGGGAGGTGAAGAAAAATCCCCTTTAGATTCATTCTGAATATGAGAACATCAAAAGAAATGTTGGCAAAAGTGTGCAAGATTATTGTGTAAGATTTAATGTAGTGTACAATGCTATCCCTACAAACTTCAAATCATCAGAGGGATTGGATTTTCTTAAGTTTCCCAAATGGATTTGATGTTGATATGGCATATCATTTGCGTGAACATGATCCTACGACTCTAGAATACATGCAAAAGAATGTTGTGAGTGTAGAAGCGAACTTACTGGCCAAATGAGTGAGGATGAGATCAGAGAAAAGAGTGACCGTGAAAAAAGAAGCATCTACTTCAGATGTAAAAATGGATACACTGATTCAAACAATGGAAAGGATGTTTGACTAGTTATCCATCACAGATAGACCTGAACCTCAGATCCAAAATCCAAACTTTATAGGGCAGCATCAGCCCTAATTCTGAATCAAGCAAAGAGAACAAAAAGCACCAGAACAACCAGCACAACAACAACAGCAGATCAGAACTCCCTTACAGTAGAATTATGTTCAAGGAGTGGAAGAGGAAGACGAGGAAGACCTGGTAATTGAAACAAATCACTTTTTCACTACTGATGATATGCCTATATTTTTGACCGAAGATGAAGAGTATGTAGAAAGTTCCGACATTCAAAAGGATGAAGAATACATCTTGGAAAATGATGTTGTTTTGGAGGCCGAATTTGATGATTATCTGCGTGGATACATGAATGTTTTGAACACACAGCAGAGGAAATATCCTTTGGGTAGAGATGTACTGGTCAATCCTATTCAGAAGAGAAAGGATGTTTAATCGAAAAGGGATCCCCCAAACAATTAGAAAAAGGGAAAGGAGCTTACTGATTAGAATTCCAGTAAGGTAAATCAACCATCAACAGGTACAGCTGTAAAAGAGAAAGACAATCAACACAAGGATAGTGCAATGAAGGATCAAACAGATAAGAGAGACATTAGTGTCAAAGAGGTAGAAAAAGTCATGTCTTTTAATTTAGAAAGTGAAATTGATAAATTGAAAGTGTCCATTCCTTTGACTGAACTTGTCAAGAATAGCAACTACAAGCATCATGTATCTAGAATACTACAAATTGATCCTTTTTCTGACATGGTGAATGTTGAAGATGATCATCCTGAACTTATTTTTGGTCCAGCTATAGAAGGTTAGCCAGAAGATAGTGAAGTCCCACCCTTTTATTTGAGTCTTAGACTGCATAAGTATATTCTTCATAATGTTATGCTTGATTCTGGAGCTTCCTACAATTTGATGCGCAAGGCCATTGTTGGCTTGATGGGGCCTGACCTAGGTTCGGAAGTGTTTTAGCCAAACAAATCTTGCACTACCGGCCCTTTCAGCAACAATCCGCAGAGCATGGACTAAAGTCTCATCCAAGGTAGTATGGGAGGGTGTTGGAACTAGATTTCGCGCCCTAGGGATGTCTTGATGAGGACTAGAAAGGTCACAACTCAATCTAAGCACTTGTGCTACTCTGCACAACTGTCTGGCCTTCGCGTAGCTCGGCAACGAGGTACTTCTTAGATTTCTTATTAGTAATGTGTTTATTATAGATCTGATCTAATTCTTAGGGTCTTTAATCAAGCATTCAACAGTTATAACTAGTGTGCACAACCATAAATCTTATAGATAAGCATAAACTCAGAACATAAGCATAACATATAGATCTACGACCAAATGCACGCTAAATTAGAACAGGTATCTTTATTAATCTTCTGTTTAGTACAATCTGTTCCACCCTATGCACTCAGCTGCAGGGGTCCGTGAACATAGTTGTGAACTCTACCAGGCCTCTACGCACACAGTTGTAGAGCTTACTCCTACTACTACCAAACCCGACTCGGACATACAGACTCAGAGAGAATATTGCCTTTACAAACCCATACACTTTAGATATTAACCAAAAGCTACCTTCTATCCATAGAACTTTTCTCTATTTATACCTTCCTATGGTCCGTGGACCATGGGCAGGCCGACTTGCTTTCTATTATTTTACATTATTTTCGAGTGGACAACCCTTTGACTTCACCCATTACAGTTCGCGCTTAGTGCACTTCACGGAGCTTTTATAATATCATTACCCTAAATTGTGGGCTTTAAGGCCCAAAACCATTACGCGGGGCCTCCCTACCCAATAGGCCCCTAACACAATCATCGTGACTCATCCTGAGTCACTTGTTGGTGCAACAATACGTGCTGCCAAGGCTTCGCGGTCCACCATCACTGCGAGTGACGCACTACATTCTACTACTCCATCCTTGTCTCTTGCAAAACTTCTTCAAGCTCCTGCTCCATTGCTTAACCAATGATGCTCATTCTGCTAGACCGATGATGCTTATTCTGCTCTGCTCGGTTAACACAAAGGGACCCCTCATAGGATTTTAGCTCTAGCTGAGGTGCCAAAGGCGGGAATTCTTTGTGCCAAAGCAGCAACTTTCCGGTCTCTGGTCCACTATACCCACTGTTTGGTGAAGCTTGTGTTGCATTTTTGCAAGAGAGATGTTGCTGTCCGCGAGATCTCAATCTTCAAGGTGCGTCAGAGATGAACTGTTAACTGAAATTCCATCCTTTGTCTCAAGATTCACCATATTTTCCTTATTTTGCATGGCTCACCTATCAGCCCATGCTTTAGGCAGTGGCATCCAGACCAGTTTTGCTTCGTGTTTGAGAATTTTTGGTACATCCCCTACCATTGGTACTAAGCTCGATGTGGCATCCATGGCTGGCGACATCACACTATCCAGAAGGTCCTGCATCTTTGTTGGCCATATTAAAACCCTTGGGCTTATCCCTTGAGTGTCGAAGTTCAACGGTTCCATACTGATAGGAAGGCACAATAGCTTACTTCTCCAGACACCACAAATTGTTCGGTGGATACCCCGCTGTGATTTATAGGACGATTGAAATTTAAATTCAGCCATTCCCTCCTTTTCTGGCCCATTAATGCTAGATTGACCATAGATCGTTCTGAATCAGGCTCGTACTCCGTATCTTATTACTCGCCACCCGCTCCTCTTCTCCATAAGTTGGACATCTTTTCATGAACAGTGATGGCAATGGTCACTTCCATGCTCATCCACGCAGCAGTGCAACCCCTTCTGCACAACCGTAACCCTTGTGACATAGCGATTCTGTGCACACCCTTGTTGTCACGTAGCTCCCTAACAAGCTACTTTATCGTCCTGTGCTCTCTTTCAACTGCCTGGAGTGGTGAGACTGTACCTCCATCAGTTAGTCAGGTCGCTGGCCCACCCATGTAGAGCTTCAGGTAACTGCCATTTACTCTTCCTGGGAAGGGCTCTCTATTAAGCTTGCCGAGCTGGACCATGCCTCCATCTATGACTTCTTTGACTACATATGGTCCCATTCAATGCATCTGGAGTTTTCCATGGAATTTCTCAAACTTGCTGTCATAAAACAATAATAAATCGCTTTCTTTGAGTGTGCACAACTTGATATGTCGATCATGCCAAGCTTTTTCGCGCTGCTTCTGTACCTGTTAATGGAATCCTGCCAGAAACCGTTCCTCCTCTAGTTCTTCCAGTTTCGCGAGCCTCTCTTCCAATGCGCCACGGTTTGCCATGCCTATCATCGCTGCTATTCGTAAATTGGGTGCAATATATTCCATTGACATGATGACTTCCATGCTATAGACTAAATGGAAGGGTTTATGACCCATCAATTTATTGCACTTGGTTTGGTATGCCCATAGCACAGCAGGTATGTGCAAATCCCAATCATTTCACTGCACATTATAGACCTTGGTTAACGCAGTCTCTAAACTCTTGTTGAAAGCGTCGATTGCCCCATTCACTTGCGGATGATACGGTGTACTTTTCTAATGATATACCTAGAATTCCTCAGTGAGTGCGCTGATAGTTTCATTTAGGAAGTGTGTTCCATGGTCGCTCATTAGAATTTCCAGACATCCAAACCGTGTCAACACATTCTCGAACAGAAATTTCATAGTTGTAGCGGCCATGTAGTCCTTAACCGGCTGTCCTTCCACCCATTATGTTAAGTATTTTGTCATGGTGATGATATAGCGTGCACCTGTCTTTCCTTGAGGTGTGATAGGCCCCACAAATTCGATCACCCATTTTTCGAATGGTTGCAATGTCATCTGGGGATTGAGTGGCATTTCATCCCTCCATGATGTTTTCCCAGTCCATTGACATACGTCATAGGCCTGACAGTATGCTTTTGAGTCTTGATGTAGGATTGGCCACCATAGTTCGGCGCGAAGAATCTTCTGTGTTGTTGCTCTCCCTGCATAATGTCCTCCTGCAACCCCCCATGTGCTTTTGCGAGGATCTATCCTCGTTCAAATTTAGGTACATATCTTCATAATATTTCATCGTTCCCCTGCAATAACAATAAATTCTGCCATGGATATCACCAATTCTTTCCTTTGCTGAACTGAATATCCCTACAGTGTGGTAGTTGTGGTTAAGAAGTGAATTATATCCTCAAAGTGACCATCCGCAACGCGCACTGCATAGAGTTGTGCATCAGGTAGTCCTTCCTCTAAATTTGTGGGCTCTTCACCATTGTCAATTCGGGGCAGATGATCTAGGCCTGCGTTTAGGCATCCCAACTTTACAATAACTTCGAAATCATATTCTTGAAATAGTAACAACCATCTACAAATGTGCCCCCCCAACACAGGCTTATTCACTAAGTATTTCAACTTGAAATGAGCAGTATACATCTTAAAGTGCCCACTGAGTAGATAGTGGTGGTATTTATGGAGCACGTATACCATCACCAACCCCTCATGCTCGGTAGTGGAGTAGTTCTTTTCAGCTTTGGACAATCGTCGACTTGCGAATGTGATCTGGTGATCAATTCCTTCCGCTCCTTCCTACGTGAGTACAACACCTAGCGCGATATATGATACATCAACATGGACATGAAATTCAATGTCCCATTTTGGGAAAACCAAAATGGGGGCGGATGCCATTTTTTCCTTGAGAATCTCCAAGCTTTTCTTACAATCATCATTCCAACAATATGTAGCGTCTTTTTTCAACAGCTGTTCCATTGGTGCCGTGATTTGTGCATAGCCCTTAATAAACTTGTGATAGTAGCCAGTGTCCCCCAACGTAGTGCAGAGTTGTTTGACGCTTCGTGCTGCTTGCAGATTAGGTATGACAACAATCATCACAGGGTCCATGATCAGGCCTTGTCTACAGACCACATGGCTGAGCAAGTTTCCGAAGGGGACGAGGAAAGTGCACTTCTTGAGATTGAGCGCAATCTAGTGTCGTCAGCAAGTATCCAACATCAACTGTAAGCTCGTGATATGTTTCTTGACTAGCCCAAATACAGTCCAATTGTCAAAATAAACTTCCAAAAACTTATGGATGAATTCCTTGAACGCAGCCACTACTACGCGTGAAAATATTGTTGGGGCATTCTTTAACCCAAAGGGCATAACAGTGTACTGAAAAGATCCCCATTTGGTTGTGAAGGTGGTATTGCTTCTATCTTCCGATGCGATATTGATCTGATGGTACCCTGAGAACCCATCCGTAAATGAGTACACTTCCTGTCCACCAACATTCTCTAGAACTTCATTTGTAAACGACGTCGAGAACAAGTCATGAACACAGGTGCCATTCAGTTTTCGGCGGTCCACATAGATTCAAATTTCACCCTTCTGTTTTTTCTCTTGCACTATCATAGGACACATCGAGTTAGATTCTTCCACAGGTTCAATAATTCCCGCTGCAAGCATTTTGTCCAATTCTTCGCAGACCTTTTCCTTGTACTTTGGATTCAAACGGTAAGTGCACTGCTTAACTGGCTTCACGTCCGGTTTCAGAGTTATCTTCATCATCCCTAGGTTGCCAAGGATCCCTTTTAACTCAGTTATTTTGGTCAGGAATAAGGCTTGATATTCATGAAGTAACTCGACTACCTTATTCACCATGGCGTCATCCCAATAGTCCCCAAGGATTGCATACTTCGGCTCCACATCCATACCAATGTTCACTTGTTTCGTTTTTAGTGGCGTGGTGATGTTGGGGTCCTCGATCAATGGTCCGTGAGCCTCGCGACTCCCCTCTATTTCCGGAATATTGATGTTTTTGGGGTAATCATCATCATCATCCTCTACTTACACGTTGTAACATTCTAGGGCCTGGCTTAACTAATGTGACCATACTGGTTGCACTATTTCTTCTGGTTCCTATGGTATTTTGAAAATGGCGGCTTTCACAACTTGTAGCGCATCGTCAATAGTATCCATCCATTGGTATTCAAATAAGAACATTAATAAAAATCCTTCATGCAAGATATCCCATTCGCCTGTACCATGTCGGAGTTTTATCTCAGTATACCAGTTCCTTGGGATGACATCCAGGGTATGATAAAATAAATGTACCCACTTCGGCTGGGGTTCTTCACAGGCTTTGGTCCATTTTTTGAGGTGCACATGCGGGTCATCATGGCCATCATATTTCTCGGTTATTTGTAGTTCCAGCTTCCCAAACCTTATCTACATCATCCTCCTGTAGCCGCGCCAGTCTTCAAAGGTTCCTTCATTTGTTCCCCACCAATGCACAGGCGTCACGCGCAATGCCCATTTTAATGCATCGAACCTCTGGTGCTTCAGTACCATGCTCTCAAACTTGTTCAAGAATTCTCCCACTGTTTTCAACCCATCATACATCAATAGATCTCGATCCTATGTTGTTACGCAACGCAATGATTTAGTCATCATATTATAGTTTAGCATTGTTACTTGGCTCAACCGATTATGCCAGTGTGTTATAGACACATTTGGGCACTACAAACCCAATCACATATGTCCATAAAACCAAGGGCTTCTAAGTCCCTAAAAGTTTTGTTTCATACCCTAAAGGAGCAAGGTCAGCTAATTACATCATCTCCCAGAAGTTCTCCATGAAAAACTACTCAGAACTGGTCAAAACTGGAACATACATATTGCTCAGTGCTAAGGGTACGATGCATCTCACCTGCCACATTCGAAAAGTGCGATGCATACTGGAAAGCCCTTCTGTAGGGTGCGTTGAGCGAGAGCAGACAAATGGCAGAGGAAGTTGGCTAGGTGGAAACCCAGAGAATCTTCTAGAAGCTACTCATTTGACACTTGCCTCTCTGAATTCACCCAAGGATGAGTAAGAGATCATTAAATATCCAAGTGGAACCAAGAACTATCAAAGAAATGACACTAATCAAAATCCTAGAAGTTGACTCACCCACCTGCAAACATCTATATATGGGTCCCTCATCCTAGAGATCCAGAGGTTGGAATTTTGGATTTTGTAAGGAAGTGTTGTTGGTTTCTCTATGTAACATTGTATTGTTGGGTGATCTAAGCTTTTCATGAGGTGAAGAGGGCTTTCATGCTAGGAGAATGGCACTAGCTCAGACCAATGGGTTGTAATCCTCTCTTCTACTGCTTCTATCAATAAATCTATTTGAGTTTTCCTCCATATTCTTGTGTATCTCTGAATCTTGTATTGATATATGAATTTGTAAGGTTAATATACATCTGATCCTATATTGTTTATGATTATAGATCTCTATGCTTTGATGGTATCATGCTGCTTTGACTCTATAGGTGTTCTTTGAAGCGGGACAAGTGAGGAAGCAATGGCGAAGTTCTGTCAAAGGGGAAAGGAAACAAGCAAGGAGCCAAGTGAAAGATTGAGGCTGGTACTCTCTGCTTCTTTCTCATCTATCTCTCATAAAGTAAAATGCAAGTAAATTTAGTTTGTTTGTTTCTAAGATAGCTACCTATCTTAGTGGGACTAACAGCTCTGAATGGACACTAGTTTTCCCAATAACAAAATGGCGACTCTGCTGGGGAGTGAATAGCTTGTTTGCTTGTTTATATTTGTTTGCTTTATAAACTATAGACAAAGGCTGAAGTTAAGCCAGCTAGCCTTCTAATTGCATTTTCTATGCAAGTGCAAAGTAGATCAACACTGCTTCAGTCTATCTCTGAGTTTTGTTTATAAACTGAACAACTGACTTGAAAACATCCTTAGAGTCATCTTTAGCTTTTTCTCGACTCTTAAAAATTGAAAAAGCAAGCTATGTCAAAGCGTCATAAAATTTATTTTAATTGGAATAACATCACTCTTCCCTCGTTGGTCTTAGGTTGAGAAGATGGAGTCCACCAATCAAGGATTTCCCCTTAGGGGAAATCCTAGTCCCTTCTCCTCTTGGGGAGATGTTGGTGCACCTCATATGGCCACATTGTCCCTTCTAGGACTGACAATTGGCCTGCTAGTATGCCTCTTCTCGACTTCTGTCGTTCAAAACACTGTGTTTCCTAAGCAATCAAATCAGCAACTAGATGATGCTAGATTTACCCCCCAACCTTCTACTTCGTTTGTTTCTCTCCCCCCTTCTTCCTCTTTGCTTGGTGAAGCTAGTAAAACTAAAAACCAAGTAACTGAGAAGAAGAAGAAAGGGAAGGAGAAGAAGAAGAAGAAGAAGAAGCCGATGGAAAAAGGGGGCAACCAAGCATTGTCTAGCGAAAATCCACACACTGCACCATCCAAACATAAATCTCCATGTGTCATTTGCAAAGGGGACCACTATCATCGAGATTGTCCTTGCATCCCACGAATCTTAAGGGACTCGTCTCCCTACTTGCACAATCCGGTCGTCAACCTGTGACGATCATGTTGAGAGTACACCTTCAACTAGTGAAAACGAAGTCAATCGACAGAAAGGAAGATCTAAATTTCCTTGTAGACTGTGCAAAGGCGATCATGCCCTCCACCATTGTCCCTTCCTGGACAAAGCTAAAAGAGTCTTGGACAACCGTCCTGCTTCACCGCAGCGACTTCCTCCTAGATACAAGAAACTCTTTCCGTGTCCATCGCTAGTTGAAAATCCGACTGACACACCTTTGTTGTTGGTCGAGGCATCTATCATTGAAGATAAACCCTCTAAGTCTACCCCAAACCAAACTCAACAAGTCGAGATGGCAGTCGACCCAGTCTTGTCTTCAGAAGGTCCACCTTCAGTTAACACTGTCACCAAAGAGGATGAGGATGACACCATTCAAATTCTCTTCGTTAACATAGAATCCGATGAACATGGGGGAAATCTACCCGTTCCTTTATCGCAGGAAGGAAGTTCGTTTGAGATTCATCTGGCCGTTTATTCGGTCCCACCTCCAAGCACCTAGTCCTTTTCTTCGACTGGAATCTACTAGACAGACCCTGCCTACCATCTAATGTACCATTATGAATCATAGTACAAGCTTACAGAATGATCATGGTTGGTACTATCATAGATGAAGGGGCTTCTATGAGTATCCTTTCCTCAACTACTTGGAAAGCACTCGGTTCGCCATCGCTTCTACCTGAGATTCGAAATCTGACAGGCTTTAACAAAGGAACCATTCGACTGTCAGGGATCCTTTCAAATTTGCCTATTTGAGAAGGAAAATCGTTCATCTAAATGTGATGGTAGTCCAAGGACCTTTAGATTACAATCTACACCTTGGGTGTGACTACATTTATAGCATGGGAGCTATTGTTTCCTCACTCTTTATAGTGATGTGTTTTCCGCATGAAGGCAGAGTGGTCCAGCTTGTAGACCAGCTTTCATTCCCTGGTTCACACATAGCTACTAGTCAAACGCCATCCCTAACTAGTCTTTTTACTCAAGGAATGTCTCATTAATCTCCAGTTTGTCCACCTAATGAGCACGAGTGATTTAGTGATTGTGACTGAAACCCAGGGGGCATGCGCCCTGGTCTGCTTTGGCAGGAAAGCTTTAGGTATAGGGTAGGTTTCCGTGAAGGACATATGACTACTCTGACACACTTGTCCATTTAGGAAAATGGGATTAGACTGGAATAAGATTCCCTCGTCAAGGTTAGGTGATTGGACCTTGAATCACCTTCGTCCATTTTGATGTATAAAGCCCAGGAAGTGTTTCTATCTGCTCTGCAGATGGAATCATCTTGTGGATGCAAGAACTTTTGTATGGTAACCTGGAAACTCTACTTCTCTATACCTGGGGGCATGCAAACATTTTTGCATGTAAGTGAAGAGTGACCATTTATTTTCTTAGTTTGTAGGCTCTTAACCCTTTAAACGCATAGGTTGGTCATTCCTAGCTTGCATAACAAAAGGCTCCAGAGCAAAGTTTCGAATGGGGCAAGCTCCCTGAAAAATGAACCTATCGATGAGACATCCATATTATACAATTACCATGAGCAGTTCTATGCAAAGTTCAAGCTTGTTAAAAAATAAACCTGACAATGAGCATATGTTCCACCAGAGTTTAAGCTCATTAAAAAATGAACCCACCTTCAGTAAATAACCATTGCGATCACATAATTATCGGCTTTTGAGCCTTGGTCGTGTTCTTACCATCACCTCCACTCTTTTTTGGCCGATCATATGCCTCCATTTGATTGTTTACCCCTTTTGAGGAACAACTACGATGAGTGATTTTGTTAGACATCTTCTTTACACTGCCATGATTGAAAAGTTCCAAGCCTCACCTGGAACTAGCTGCTACCCAAAAATATCACTCATTCCTCAAAGATGAGTCTCTTTTAAGGTCTTTTCATCTGACTCGTAAAATATGAAAATATTGCAAAGAAATTGGCCTTTCTAGCTCGTTAAAGCGATCAAAAGTGCTATCCCTCCTCGAGATTTTAATACTTTTGGACTTGAGGGATCATTACACAAAAAGATCAAGCATTTTGTCTTGTTTAGCTCGTTAAAACTATCGAAAAGTCATCCCTTTCGTATTGTTTTATACTTTTTCGGCCTCAAGGGATTATATTACGAAAAAGGAATGTGGAGTTTCCTTTTCGTCTCTTTTCAGACTCTTTAAAATTCAAAAGAATTGAGTTATCTTTGTCATTAAACTCGTTAAAATAATAGCGACAAACTTGTCCATGTGGACAAGAGCGAGTTTCACTATCGCTAGGCTCGTTAAAACATAGTGACGGGTTTGCCTGAAGGGAAAATTATAGAACAAGCATATGTTATCCTCCTCAAGCTTGAAAAAAGATAAAGAGGTACTGGTCAGCAATGACTGGGGAAAAACTAGGAAGATAACTTGAAGAAACTTTATTGGTAGCAGGGCGCTCTTGAACATGACACTTTCACTCCGTCACCATGATTGAGTCAGGTTGGGTTATTCCATTCACCGGTCATATCGCCAATGGTCCACTGTACCATCCATTTTTGGGGTTAACACTACCAATCCATTTCAGTGTCGCCGATATGTTCAAGAGAAGTTGCTCAGAGAATTCACCATCCCAGCTTGTGTCTCATTCGCTGCAATACCTTCATGCTTCATTCTTTCATTACTGCCACCCTACACCTTGTATCATCAGATCGTTTTCACCTCCACAAAATCGTTTTCTCCATTTTGTGTCATAGATTTGGGATTCATTAAGGCCCTCCTATGATGGGTCACTTCTTGTCCACATCAGCTCATCATCCAAGAAGTCGACCTAGGAACAACCCTTTCAGTACTTTGAAGCTTGCATGCCTCAATGGAAATTCTCTCACTTTCGGCGATAGGATTACATTAATGGCCTTCGACCGAAAGATTTTGCGTGGTGTTTGACATCGACTCATGTATTCACACCACGTGAATTGTATTGTAGTACCTTGAGGGTCATTATCATTATCGGTGATTCCTCTCGTGCCTGTTAACAACTTACATCATTGGCTGGTAATTAGGTGATGTCTTTCCATGTTCGACACCAGAACATATTTTCACGTGGACTAACTTGTACTTCAGGAGAAGATTGAACGAGTTTTGAAGACCCTGGATCTAGTTTCATCCATCCGGGTTGCAATATATTCAGGAAAAATAAAGACATCAAATGTACATCAATTCTGCATAGATAATCATCCAAGCGAAAGGATGATGGCTCTACCATAATCATCATTCTGCCACACAGACGTTTGTCTGTCCTATGTACATGAAAATGAATTTATAAAGCTGAGCATGGGAATGCCCGCCTCAGCTAGATCATGAAAATATTATGAAGATAATGTATTGTATTGTATCTTATTACAGGTTACCTTCCAGTTCGAAAAACCTCGGATCCTCATGATAAAGCATTTCACTCGACATCAGAAGATTTACGACCTCATGCTTTAGGGGGCAACTATTATAGACATATTTGGGCACTGCAACCCCAATCACATATGTCCATAAAACAAGGGCTTTTAGACCCCTAAAAGTGTTGTTTCATACCCTAAAGGATCAAGGTCAATTGATTACATAATTTCCTAGAAGTTCTCCTTGAAAAACTACTCAGAACTGGTCAAAACTGGACCATACAGACTACTCCATGCTGAGGGTGTGATGCATCTCACCTGTTACACACAAGGGGTGTGATGCATACTGAAAAGCCCTTATGTAGGGTGCGATGAGCGAGAGTAGATAAATGGCAGAGGCAGTTTTATAGGTGGAAACTCAGAGAATCTTCTAGAAACTACTCATATGACACTTGCCTCTCTGAATTCACCCAGGGATGAGTAAGAGATAACGAAATATCCAAGTGGAACCAAGAACTATCAGTGAAATGACACTAATCAAAATCCCAGAAGCTAACTCACCCCCTGCAAATATCTATACATGGATCCCTCATCCTAGAGATCCAGAGGCTGGAATTTTGTATTTTGTAAGGAAGTGTTGTTGGTTTCTCTGTGAAGCATTCTATTGTTGGGTGATATAGCTTTTCATGAGGTGAAGAGGGCTTTCATGTGGGGAGGATGGCGCTGGATCAGATAGCTGGGTTATAATCCTCTCTTCTACTACTTCTATCAATACAAATATTTAAGTTTTCCTCCATATACTTGTATATTTATGAATCTTGTATTTGTGTATGCATTTATTGGTTAATGTACATATGATTCTACATTTTTTATGGTTATAGATCTCTATGCTTTGATGGTATTTTTTTGCTTCAACTCTACAGGTGTTCTTTGACGCGGGACAAATGAGAAAGGAGTGGTGAAGCTCTATCAAAGGAGAGAGGAAACAAGCAAGGAACCAAGCAAAAGACTGAGGTTGGTACTCTTTGCTTCTCTCTCATCTATCTCTCATAAAGGAAAACACAAGTTACTTGGAATTGTTTGTTTCTAAGATAGCAACCCGTCTTAGTGGGACTAGCAAATCTGAGTAGACACTGTTTTTCCTGGAAACAAGTATCTGCGACATGTATCCAACATTAGGCGCATACTTGCTACATGGTGCTTCACTAATCCAAACACGTCCAGTCATCAAAGTATAGCTCCAAAAACTTATGAATGAACTCCTTGAATGCTGCTATGACTACATGGGAAAATATCGTAGGTGCATTCTTTAGTCCAAATGGCATCATAGTGTACTAGAAACAATCCCACTCTATTGCGAAGGTCATTTTGCTTCTATCTTCTGGCGCAATCTTGATTTAATGATACATTGAAAACCTATCAGTAAAGGAATAAGCCTCCTACCCTCCAACATTGTCTAACACTTCGTCTTTAAATGGTGTTGGAAATGGATCATGGACAAATGCATCGTTAAGCTTCCGTAGATATACATAGATCCATATTTTGCCTTTTTTATTCTTCCCTTGAGCCACCATGTGGCTCACACAATCATATTCTTCAATAGGTTCTATGATGCCTGCCTCCAACATCTTATCCAATTCTTGGTGAATCTTTTCCTTATACTTAAGATTAAGGTGATAAGGCCTCTATTTAATAGGCTTCACGTCCGGTTTCAATGTGGTCTTCATAACACTGAAATCATCTATTGTGTCCCTTAGATTTGAAAAGTTAGTTGGAAAGAGATCCTGGTATTAACAGAGTAATTCAACAAATTTATCTACTGTAGCGTCGTCCCAGTTATCTCCAATTTTCATGAACTTCAGTTCTTCCTCAGTGCCAATGTTTCCTTGCTTTGTTTTCAAAGGTACAGAGATGTCTGGGATTTCTATTTGTGGGCCTTCAACTTCGCGATGCCATTTTGCCTCTGGAATATTGATGTTCATGGGGTCTTCTTCTTTCTCTTTAGTGGTCACATTATAACGTTCTAGTGAGTAGAGCAACTAGGTGCTCTAGTTTGGTTGGGTCCATTCCATAGGTTTCATCATTGTTCTGAAGATAACCGATTTAATTTCTTGCAGTGCTTCATCGATGCTTGCAAATTGTTGGCTTGTTGGGGCATGAGCCAGGTTCAGAAGTGATTTAGCCAAACAAATCCCAAAACTACCAGCCCTTTCGACAACAGTCCACGGTGCACGGACTAAGGTCTCACCCAAGGTAGTATGGGAGGGTGCTGGAACCAGGTTTCTGCACCCTAGGGATGTCTTGAAGAAGTCTAGGAAGTTCGCGAACTGACCCTGCATGCTTGCACTACTCCATGCAACTATCTGACCTTCACGTAGCTCTGTAAAGAGCAAAAAGAGGTGCAGTCTAAATCCTTTAACCTTACTGCGTTGTTATTATAGATCTTAACTTAATTTTGTGGGCCCAATATTCTTATCAATCATTCAATATTCATAACAAGTGTGCATAATCATAAACTGTAAGGATATGCATAGACATATAACAGAAGCATAAACATATAGATATACAAACAGATGCACAATATTTCAAAATCATCTTATCTTTTACTACTCTTCTGTTCTGTTACAAACCTAGCTCCACCCTGCACTCTCAATTGCAAGGGTCCGTGCACACAGCTACAGACTCTACCAAGCCTCTACACACACAGCTACAGAGCCTCTTCCTACTCCTACAACCCAAGACTCGGACTTATAGACTCAGAGAAAATATTGCTTTCAAAAACACATATCACTTAAGATCAATTCCCAAAACCCGCTTCTACACTTAGAGTCTCGCTCTATTTATACATTCCCATGGTCTGCGAACCATGGGTAGGCCGACACATTCTATATTAAATTACAATATTTTAGGGCATACAACCCTAGAATATCATGCATCGCACCCACATTTCGCAAGGTCTTACATTACTTTTGACCAATATTCAGGCTACAAGCCCCAAAAACCCACAATGGGGGGATTTGCTGCCCAACGCAAACCTGTCCTCAAAACTGAAAGTCAATAAGAACCCTTCCTTCATTACATCTGATTCCATGATTCCATGGTAGAGCTCCATTTCTAGATACCAATTCATGGGAATTGTATCCAAGGTATGAAAAAATATGTGTACCCACTCTGGTTGTGGTTCTGTGCCCCATGCCTTACTCCATTTTGCCAAGTGATCGCCATATCATCCTTTCCATTATACTTCTTAGTTATTCTGGTGTTAGCACACCCAAACCATAGCTTCATCATTCTTTTGTAATACTGACATCCAACAAAACTATCCTTATGCATACCCCAACATCATGCAGGCATAGCACACAGTGCCAACTTTAATGCTTGGAAGCAATGGTCCTCAAGGACCTCATACTCAAATTCCTCCAAAAACAAATCTACGTCAGTTAAACCATCATAATAGGGTAATATTACCTCCAACGAAATACAGTGCAATGCCTTCGTCATCATATTGCATCGTAATGTAGAAACTTCATGTAAGAGATTCTACCAATTCTCTAACTCCTCATCTGAATCAGAGGTGCATGAACTCACTTGGTCCCATGCAATCCATCCAACTGTCATCAGATTGACCCAGTTCTGACCTCGTGTTGCTATCTTGTAAATTTGATCCAGTTCAAGATCACTTTCTTCATAATCACGAACTGATTCATTAATGTGCCCCTTCTACAGGATCCAGTGGCACTATAAACCGAAGCAAATTTCTTACAAATGACATCATTCTTTTCTTCAAATTAATGACCCCATTAATATCAATAGCCCAGTCAATTCCCAGGAGCAAGGGGTAGGGGTTATTTCGTCAACGATTTCTATAACTTCAAAGTCTACCACCTCGCTAACACCTTCAATATCAACGGTTACTCCATATAACCATCTCATGGGGATGATTTTCTGTTGGTTTGCCATCCTAAGCTGAATCGGAGACCACTGTAGCATAGGTCTCCTCATCCTTTCCCATGTCTGTTTTGGTAAAACATTTACAGTGGAACCCAAATCCAAGATGACCTGATCCATTTCATAATCACCTATCTGCGCGGTTAGCCTCATCTCTCGCCCTGTTTGTACCTTATGCTTGCCAATTTTTCTGACCATGTGGTGTCCATTAGGGGCTTTCTCTTTGCTGGTGCATTTTTTTATTGATTCTTGTAGGCCTTCCATTGCCTTGTTACCGCGCAGTAGCTTCATGCATGTTTCCAAAACCGTAATGAGTACAGAAGGATCAACCTCTGCAGGTGCAATGATTTCTTGCATCTTTTCATGGCTTACTGATGTGGAGGCCTCAACGAAGCTCTTCTTGGCTTCCATAAATGTTTCATTAGCGTGATCCAAGTAAAAGTCATCTTCTTTCTCTGGTGCTTTGCAAACCCATCCCTCTTCTTCAGGTTGTTTACCTTTATCAGTGCCAGTCATTATTCCACTTCTTAGCGCAATATTAAGACTTTGATCTTCCTTGTGGGGATCAACCCTCATCATTTGTAAATTCTTCTTAGGCTGCATTTTCTTCTCTTGCATTTTAGCTATTAGCATTGAGCATTCTTCTATAGTATGGTAAAATTGTCTGCAATATTGACATGATGGGTGTGTAGGATTCTAGAACTCTCGCACATAGTGCTCTGACTGTCCGCAATTGTAGCAGATAATCTGACCGTGATGTCTACCAGTTCCTCCTCCTCCTCGGCCCTATCCTCGAGCCTGATATTCCCGATGTGCTCCTTCGACACCTTGATCTGGAGGCCAAGTTTCTACTTACATCTGATACGTAGGTGTTCTTTCCATCATCAACTCATAGCTTCGACAATGGCGCTCATCGTGGCCCATGAATTTACAAAAATTACATAATGGCTGTTGGGGTCTCTAAATGAACTTACGAAGTAAATGGCAATTATTTGTCACATTGTTGAAAATGGCAACAATAAATGCTAAAAATAGAAATTCTAAAAATAAAATTGCTATAAATAGTAGTTCAGGTACCATTGTTGTACATAGAAACAAGGAATGAAAAATGGAAATGCTAAAAATAACATTGCTATAAATAGCATTTCAGGATGGATTTCTATTTTAGTTAGTCCCTGAACTAAAATAGAGAATTAAAATTCGAATTTGTTCTTAGCAGTTGTTTCTAAAATAATTAATTAATTCATCTTGAGTTAATTAGTTGGAGAAAATCAAACATGAAGTCTATGTGTGGACATGCAATAGTTTTCCCTTTGATTGAGGAATTTATCCCTTAATTAAAGTGATTAGGATGAGTTGTACTTTGAGTTGTAATTAGTTAGCTCAGTAACTGAGTTAAGTCCAGTTAGATTAGTTCCAACAGTTTATGGAAATGATTGTGAGTTCAGTTAGTTAATGCATGCGTGTATGTAACTATTGCACTTCAGATAACTGAATATTCTCTCATAAATAACTCATGCATGTTAGTTTAGTTAGAGATGTAGTTGAGATCAGAGGAAGGGACAATGTACTATCGGTTGGAGGATTTTTCCTATATAGGGAACTCATCCATGCAGAAGGAATTATCTCCTTCAGGATTGCACAGTTAGATCAGAGGTTAGTGAGTGTGTGAAGAGGCCAATTCACATAGGTGGTAGCACTAGACCCCAAGGAAAAATGCGCAAGGAAATAGGAGGCTTGGAGGGCAGAGGAGAAGGTTTGTGAGAAGCCTTTGACTATCTATGAGTAGCAGAGAGATTGCAGAGAGAGCAAGATAGCTTGAGAACTGATTCTTTTTGTAATCTGAACATATTTCCACTTGTATGATAATACAGAGATTGGGGTTTTAGGTTGAGGATTTCCACGAGTTATTCTTCTGTGTTCATGTGTGATTGATTTCTCTTCATCTGTTATATGTGTTCTATTTGATCTTGCTCATATTCAATTAAGCTTCCACAAAGTTTGTTGTAGAAGTAGATATTGTATTTTTCTTTAGTATATTGCATAATATATTGATCTATAGTGGGAATTTCTACATGGTATCAAAGAAAAGGTGATCAAAGTGAAGAATAATATATAAGAAGGGAGAAGTTTGAAGTTTGAGGTTCTTGAATATAGAAATCGAGTTCTTATCACATCTCAATTTCACCAGTTTCGTTCAAAGGTTTAAGACTCGAGGATGCCCTTGATGGCAGATCAAATTATAAAGCCTAGAAGGATCACATGAAGTAGTATTAGAGGATAACGATCTTAAGGACTTCATTGATCAAGAAGTCCCCAAGTTGGCAGTGGTTGATGCTATATAATTGGCAGAATTGAAGAAATGTGTGGCTAGAGCAAGAATAATCCTTCTGGAGGGAGTTCGAGACCACATAGTCTCAAGTCTCCATTGGAAGGAGACACCATTTTCGATGTGGAAAACATTGAAAGATCTATATCAGAACATCAGTGATTTTGGTGCTGAAAGACAAACTTCGAAAAATCAAGTATGAAAAGGGCGACACGATCTCTACATATCTGAACAAGCTCACCACCTGCAGGGATGAGCTTGGAAGTGTAGGGATCATGACAGCCGATGATGACATGGTGAGTCTTGCACTCCTCGGTCTTCCTAAGAGCTGGCATAGATACCATGACTCGATAAATGGAAGAGAGAAACTTCCAGATTGGTAACAACTTTGGTCAGATCCAATGCATGAGGAGATAAGAATAAGCACTAGAGAAGGTTCTTCATCCAAGGAGGATGAAGAAAATTGTGCCTTAGCGAGTAAGTCGAAGAAAGGGAAGGAGAGGGATTCTCATCCCAAATCGAGTTCTTCGCATGGTAGGAAGAAGTTTGACAAATAAAAAGTGTGATGCTTTCGTTGTCATGAGGTGGGCCATTTTGCTCCAAATTGTCCACTGAATAAATCCAAGATGGGATCCAAGGAAGGATTTGAAGGTGAGGCATTGACCTCACAGTTCGAGTTGGATTTCACCCTCTTCGCATGCATGGTTTCATCCATGGTGGGATGTGGTTGGTTTCTTGACAGTGGATCTTCTTTTCACATGACTGGTGACAAGAGTTTGTTTAGTACCTTGGAGGAAAAAGATCTCCAGATACTCATAGCGATGGGTAATGATGAAAAGTAGAGTGTCTCAGGTGTAGGCATGATTATTTTTCAAAGGGAGCATGGAGCTCACATTACCTTGACTGATGTTAAGTATGTACCAGGACTGAAGAAAAATTGGTATCAATCGCAATGCTGGAAGACAAAGGCTATAATGTAGTCTTCAATAAGTGAAAGGTATTCCTTAAACATGTCACCACGAGACATGTGAAGTAGATCGGTTCACGAGTCAAGAACCTATATGCACTTGAGGTTCAAGATGCATGCAAAGCCTTGAGTAGCAAGGCAACTTTTGGAGACTTGGTGGTTGAGAGGAGAGTACATTACCTCTAAACATGCAATGCCAAAAGAGGTCTCAAACAATTGTGGAGGAGCCACAATTGGTGAAGCAACTTCAGGAGGTTGTAGAGCAGCCAAAACTGGAGAAGCCGAGAGGAGATCGAGTGGAGGCATCCACTCATGCAGAGATCTCCAGTAGGGGAAAATTGCGAGCCAAGTGGGCAGAGGGATCACATGTATCCATACCTCCAAGTCGAAGGTGGGGCAATGTGGAGTGACAGTTCCAAGAAGGTTGGAATAGGGGCAAGATCATTGAGGTACCCAACCTCTTCGATTAGAACTTGCTATGGGAGCCCCGACGAGGAGTAGTAAGACTAGGTGAGTGGGTAGAGACAGATGCGGATGGAGCAGCAGAGAGAGCTAAAATGTAGGAGTCCCAAGACTATGCAGAGCTAGCAAGCTGAAACAATGTGAGAGGCACAGGAGTGTTGCACCAGTGCAGGATGGCATAGAGAGGTGTGCAACAGTGCAAGATGCAAGGAGTTTTGTAGCAACTCAGAGGTCAGAGAGGGAGCACTTGTGAGTGGAAGATGGAGCTTTAGCATCAGAGGATGTTTCTAGCCCAACATGAAGGTCAGTTGGGAGTTTTTTTTTGTTTTGTTTCTAGAATTGTTGGAGCAACGACACTTGGGAGAAGTGTTGCATGCAGAACATTCCAAAGGTTCAAGATCAGGTTCAAGTTGTATGCTTTTCTTGTTGAGAGGGAGTGTTGAAAATGGCAACAAGAAATGCTAAAAATAGAAATGCTAAAAGTATCATTGCTATAAATAGAAATTCAGGTACGAGTGTTAGACATAGTAACAAGGAATGAAATATGGAAGTTCTAAAAATAGCATTGCTATAAATAGCATTTCGGGATGGATTCCTATTTTAGTTAGTCCCTGAACTAAAATAGAGAATTAAAATTCGAATTTGATCTCAGCAGCTGTTTGTAAAATAATTAATTAATTCATCTTGAGTTAATTAGTTGGAGAAAATCAAACATGAAGTCTATGTGTAGACATGCAATAGTTTTCCCTTTGGTTGAGCAATTTATCCCTTAATTAGAGTGATCAGGATGAGTTTGACTTTGAGTTGTAATTAGTTAGCTCAGTTAACTGAGTTAGGTATAGTTAGATTAGTTCCAACAGTTTGTGGAACTGATTGTGAGTTCAGTTAGTTAATGCATACATGCATGTAACTACTACACTTCAGATAACTAAATATTCTCTCATAAATAACTCATGCATGTCATTTCAGTCAGAGACCCAGTTGAGATCAAATGAAGGGACAATGTACTATTAGTTGGAGGATTTTTCCCATATAGGAAACTCATCCTTGCAGAAGGAATTATCTCCTTCAGGATTCCGTAGTTAGATCAGAGGTTAGTGAGTGTGTAAAGAGGCCAATTCACACAGGTGGCAACACTGGACCCCAAGGAAAACTTCGCAAGGAAATAGGAGGCTTGGAAGGCAAAGGAGAAGGTTTGTGAGAATCCTTTGACTATCTATGAGTAGCAAAGAGATTGCTGAGAGAGAAGGATAGCTTGAGAGTTGATTCTTTTTATAATATGAACATATTTCCACTTGTATGATAATACAGAGATTGGGGTTGTAGGATGAGGCTTTCCCTGGGTTATTCTTCTGTGTTCATGTGTGATTGATTTCTCTTCATCTGTTATATGTGTTCTACTTGATCTTGTTCATATTTGTTGTAGAAGTAGATCTTGTATTTTTCTTTAGTATGTTGCATAATCTATTGATCTACAATGAGAATTCATGCACGCATGTTGCCCAGTAACTTGACAAATGGTGCACTATAGCACAACCCCCATGCTCGGCCTTACTAGGGCTTCTTGCTTTAGGGGAATTAGCCCCCCTCCTTATTATAATTCACATGCATGGGACAATGATCTTTATCGTGTCCATGGCCCTTGGACTTCAAACACCAGACTTCTGCACCTACTTCTGGTTTAATCTCCTTGTCTTTCTTCAAAATTTGTATTTCTAAGTGTAATCTCTCTAATTGTGAGTGGATCTATTGCACTCCCAAGTTCATATTCTAAATAGGAGATGCATGTAGCATCATCACAATTTCCAAGGCTTTTGCATGTGTTTCTATCTTCTATTGTGACAAAGAAATTCTCAAATGGGGAAAAAGTGATGCTATAAACCATTCATGATGCTGGATATATGTGATCTGTATTTTAGCCTCTCTGATCTGACACTTCAACCTCTGATCAAATTCCCAGGGCATCTCCTTGACCCTCATCATGGTCTCTTTAAATCCAGTTACTGAGTGTGAGTCAGATTTAGGTTTACTAAACTCTTTGTTGAAAGCTGGTTTAGTCTCTAGTAGCGTTGCAAGGGGATTATCAGATCAATACTTAATGTACCAAGTTAACACGCGATCCTATAAAGCGGTAACCAAATGTGCCTTCTTTATATTATCATCAGTAATCTGTTGCATTGATGATACAACATTCGCAACAAACCAGAACTGCTATGGATCTTCACTTTCTATGCCCTTGAAGATCGCCATCTTCATTGCATTCACCATGTTGAATGGTGGTGGCAGAGCTGAAGGTGTGGGCAAATTTGTATATGGTGGAGTTGGAGGTGGAGGTGGAGTGGAAGGATGATTTGTGCTAGGAATCCCCTCAGTGATTAACTAAACAGTGCTTCACAGTGTAGTCTATCCCGCCCCTTTGTTGTCACTTGAAGGAGGTCCAATCAATGGACTATACTCTGGTCCTAATCCTTCATGATCTCTAAAGAATCATCTACTTCACATAGCTCCAAACATCAAGGTAATGACATCACCTATTTTTCACATAATAGAATTTTAATCAAAGTATTCAATGATATTAAATACTTCCCTTGTGGTCCTTTGAATAATTGTTGCTCCACTTCGCTATAGTTGACTGAGGTGTCAATTGCAAATTCTGTAACAACTACTTTGAGAATTCGATCAAGCCAATGATCGACAACCCGTGCAATCTTATTTTCAAAGGCTTCCAGTTGTTGCATTAATTCTGGAGTCCACACTATAGGACTATTGAGCTTCCACCTTCCTTGACTGTCTATCAATTTGGCTAACCACTCGTACAATTCAATGGGGAAGGTGCAGAAGAAGATCTTGTGTATCTCAATGTAAAAATATATATTCAACCAATCCTCCTTCGACAGGCGTGGATTTCTATTCTCTTGCATCGCGAACTCGTGAATCTTGTGATCCAACCACTTTTCAATTTCTTTCTTAGTTGAATTCCAATGATGCAACATCACACATATCTTTCAAGTAGATCACGGTCCCGACAATGGAAGCATTTGTTGGTTTAGGGGGTCCTAAACTAAGTTTAGATTTAGTTGCGCTAACCAAAAAAACCCTACACTACTGGCCCTTTTGGCAACAACCCACATAGCGTAGGCTGTAGTCTCACCTGAAGTAGTACAAGGGGATGTAAGAACCAAGTTTCTGCATCTAGAGACTAGTGTGATGTATTTCTGTGCCTTAGATCTGCCTTCATGAAAATCGGTAGAATCCTAGGGCTCATTATTTTAAACTCTATGAAAACAGTCTTTTGACCTTCACGAAGGTCCAAAGTTAGTCCTTGCGAACCTTTAGCAATTAATATACCTACTTACGCACATCAAAAAGAAATCCTAAATTGGTGTTCATGCAAATCTACTTAAGTCATTAGTAAACATAAGAGGAATCACTAGAGTCTTCGTGGTAGTGTTTAAACATCCATGGCGTACATTATTAAGACTTATTCAAGAGAACCGCGTAGCATTCAACCAATGTTTCATAGACAAGTCATTCATTAGCTGTATATAACATAAATAGATATTAACAAATATACTCAATAATTCTTTAGAAACTTGTCTTTATTGATTTTAATTCACATATTATAGACTCAAACTGCCTTGCACACATAGCTGCAGGAGTCCGCGCACTCAACTATGGACTCTACCTAGGCCTCTGCACACTCATCTGTGGAGCCTTTCCTTCCCTATCTAAGCACAGGAAGCAGAGCCTTCCTGCCCTGTCTCTTGCCCAAGTCTCTTCAATCAACCCAATCCTTTTTCTTAGTCCTACCTAGTTTTTTTAATTTATTTCGCTAAGACTCAACTATTTATAGACATTTTTAATACAATGTCATGGTCCGCAGACCATGGGTGAATCTCAAAAACTGACTCAAAACTTATCCAAAATAAGGGGCTAAGCCCCTTTGACTTTTATTCAACTGCGCACTCTACACCCACAAATTGCAGAGACTTTACATCTCTTACTAAATTGTACCAAAATTTGGGTTACCTAACCCCAATATAACCCAGGGGATCCCATACCAACAATCATCTAAAACTTGGTTATAAAGATATATTCTTAAAGAAAAGTATGAAATTTTATTCGGTTCGTTTCATGTGGAGCTGTATGAGTGAATTTCAAGGTTGACTAAGAGAAAAAATTGCTTTACAGGAGACGAAACTAAGGAGTGGAATCCTGAATTCATACATCGAATCAAGAACACTAATAAAAAAATTTCAAGAGTTGTTGACTTCTATATTGACAACATTTTGGGAGGATTTATTACTGAGTTCGTGGTAGACTCGACTGTGTCCTACAATGAAGCTGAACGATAATTTTTCAAGGTGTTGGGTGTGGTTTTTTACCTATTTTCTGCACATTCTTTCCCCAGTTTTAATCCTTCTATCCTCCAAGCCTATGACTTTACATGATCAATTCCCCTATTTTCTCACCTTTATAACCTATTCTATTGTCATGTTATTTTTCCGTATTTTACTGAATAATACGATGCTTTATTCCTTTATGTGGGTAACTGGGAGAGTATTGAAGAAGTATTTTGGGAAGAACTTCTTCTTTTCAGGCGTTGCTCATGAGAGCAAAGTTATGGAGCATACATGCAATGTGGATTAACTATAGATAAGGGTAGAACAGTTCGCTATTAGACCCTGGATGCTGTCACAGGTTGTTGTCACACATTGGATGCTGTTACAGGATGTTGTTACACTATGCACTAATACAAAATTTTGATGTTACACCAAGGGTGATGTCACCAGTGATATCGTAACATCCCGAACCGCTATTCACTCGTATGATGTTGTTGCACCAAAGCTAGAAAATGTGGGTACTATTCCACATAACAACTGTCAGCAGTTAGAATTGTTTATTTTGGAAGCAATAGACCCAAGCGGTTGCAATCTTAACTAATGTATATTTGTATTTAGAAATAGGTTTTAACTATTTTTATTTTTTATTAGGATGAGAATCATGAGATTCTCATGACTAATCTGTTTCTATTTTCAGGTATGTAATAACTATAAAGGAACTCGATTTTCCATGTATAAGGACATGGCGTATAGAAAAGTACTATTACTCTGCTTCTATAATTGTGAGTTCATTTTTAATATTAATCAACATGGTGATGTTGTTATTGCTCTTCAGTTGATTCGTTAATTTCTTTTGTGTTATTCCTATGCCCTGCTGAGGAGGAAGGGCCCTCCTCTTTGGCAGGGACTGCAATGATAGAGGTAGTGTACATTCTAGTTTAGCTAATTGATTTATGGTTTCTTGTTGTTGCTGTATAAATTGTGGGTTACATTTGTTGTTGTTTCAATTTACATTATGTTGTTACACTGAGTTAATCAAGAGAATGGTAGTAACCAGCTGGAGTAGATATTATTTGTTGGGCAGCGAATTCCCACATCATGTTTTTGGGGCTTAAAGCCCGAGTTTTGGTCAATGTCATGTAAGGACTCTGTGAAGTACAGGCACTGAGCATGAAATTCTAGGATGAGTCATAGGGTTGTCTGCCCTAAGAATTGTAAAATAATGTAAGTTGTGTTGGCCTACCTATGGTTCGCAGACCATGAGATTGTATAAATAGAGCGAGGCTATAAGTGTAAAGCAAGTCTTTTGGAAGAAGTAAGTAGATATATGTGAAGGCATGATTAGAGAATAGAAGTGGATCTAAAGTGTATTGGTTCATAGTAGTAGGAAGAGGCTCTACAGCTGAGTGCACAGAGGCCTAGTAGAGTCCGTAGCTGAGTGCGTGGACCCCTGCAGCTGAGTGCGTAGGACGAAGTCAGGTCTGTACTTGAACTAAAATTGAAAAGATCATTAATAAAGATAATTTAGATTTAGAATATTGTGCATCTGGTCGTGGATCTATATTTTTGATATTATGCATTAAGTGTTATCTGTTTATTTATATGCGCGCACTTGATAAACACTTGTCTCAATGTTTATGTATGAAAATATTCGAAGTAATTAACGAGCATAACCTAATTAAGGAAGACTTGGATAATAAACACGGACCACATTGTGGTTAGAGTTGCATGAAGGCAGTAACACAGGACGTGACGTGCTCGTGGGTGTGCGTAGCCCAGTAAGTGCTAAGGTTGGATCACGTCCCTATCACCGCATATCAGACATTCCCAGGGTGTGAACACCTGGTTCCATAACCTTCCCATACTACTTCGGGTGAGACCTCAGTCTGCGCTCCACAGAATGTTGCCGAAAGGGCCAGTAGTATTGGGATTTGCTTGGCTAAATCACTTCTGAACCTGGGTCAGGCCCCACTAAGCCAACAAATTGTTCCATTGTGAGGACTGGGATCTGCCTAAGGGATGTCTGATGTCGTGCCATTGGAACCCAACAAAGAAGGAAATTAAAGAGTGGTTGGACAAGAATATTCACATGTTCGTGACACAGGAAAATAGAACTCCACAAGTATCTGAGAAGAAGTGGCTGGATTGCTACGTGTATACAGAAATCCACGAGATTTTCTTTGCATCCTTTCCTTATGAATTGTATGAGTGGATCACGAGGTTAGCCGACAGTCAGGGAAGGTGTAAGCTTGACAAACTGATTGTGTGGACTCCGGAATTAGTGCGCAGACTAGAGGCATCAGAAGATAAGACCGTGTGAGCTCTGGACCGTTGGCTTGACCAGATAATAGGGGGATTTATCACTGAGTTTGCAGTAGACATGACCATGAGCTACAACGAAGCAAAATGACACTTTCTCAAAGGACCGTGAGGTAAGTATATTAAGTCTTTAAATACCTAGATTAAGACGCTATTATGTGAAAAGTGGTTCATGAGAATACATTAATGTTTGGGAGAACACAGAGCAGAAAGATCTACAAAAGCAGTAGAGAATTAGGAAACAGTCCCTTAATTTCACCTTCGCGAGAGAGCAAGGAAGAGCTCGCTAAGGTCTCTCCAAGAAGTGTGGTTAGTTTGATAAGGCAACGTATTCTGCAGTTACCAGCTCCACCCATGCCGCCACCCGCTTCACTTCCCTCACCTCCATATCCACCCACTCCACCTCCCCCACCTCCAGAGTTTAGTATGGCAAACACAATCAAACTACTAGTATTCAGAGGGGTAGGGAATGAAGATCCAGACCAATTCTGGTTCATGTTAAGAGCAGTGTGGGAAGCACAAGGTGTCACGGATGACAATATTAAGAAGGCTACATTGGTGAGTGTGTTGTAGGATCGTGCATTGACATGGTATATCAAGCAATATAATGACCACCCAAATGCAAGGATAGTAGAGATCGAGAATGTGTTGAACAAATAATTTAGCCGGGTGAAATCAGAGACACAGTCAATCATCGAGTTTAAAGAGATTGCAATGCTTCCAAGCGAGACCCCCTGGCATCTGGACCAAAGACTAAATAGTATGATCGACGAGGCCAATATCACGCTAATGGATGCATAACATAAAGCATGGTTTGTGGCATCTATGACACTGCACTTGAGGATGGTGCTGTCACAACAAAAACTTTCAACCCAGGCTGAAGCGTTGGAAATGGCGATGAGGTTGCATGAGACCCCAATACAGGTCCCTGGGTTGGGGGTTCAAAAAATCCATGTGCAACTACAAAATCTATGCCTGGAAATGCAAATTTTGAAGCAGGATAGGGCACTGCGGCCAAAGGCAGGCGAGGAGGTATGGTGCATAAAATGCAAAGGCCAGGGCCATGACAAGGAGGGCTAATGTTATTGAGACCAGAGGCACAGGTAGGGCTGAGTGCAACACCTGCGTTATGGTGCATGATTTGTCAGATAGGAAGGAAACACACAAAGGATAATTGTCATTTGTTACAGAAGTATACACAGACTCCCCAATAGTTGTTTTGTAATTTCTATAGGTTAGTAGGCCATGAAAAGCGCACTTGTCGCAGCTACGAGCTAATGATGGATCAAACCCCAGCCTATAGGATGCATACATAAATGCGAGCCCTTGACCCAGCTACGGGGATGGCTCACACTAGATTTCAGGGGTGGGGTTGAAGACAAGGATGAATGGAACCAAGAAGGGGCTGCAGACAGTTAATTTGTTACAATTGCAGAGGACCAGGGCACTATGCCTGCAATTGCACCAACCCAACAAGGATATCTTATTCATATTGTGCTTAGTTTGATCATGAAAAAATAGATTGTCCTATATTGATCACACAGATGCACAAAAAAGGGGTATTCCAGCCTCCTCCGACTCAGAATATACAAATAATGAGGTCTGAACCACACGAAGAAGACCCGAACATAAACATGATGCTCAGAAGCAATGCAACCACGGGAGAGGATAAGGGGAATCAGCCAGAGGAAGATACATGGGTTCGCAAGGCTCCTACAAAGGAACCTGCATTTGACTTGGAACATGCAAAGGAGACGTTCATGGAAGCTAAGAAGAGCTTCATGGAGGCCTCCACTTTAGGTAGTAAGGATCAACCAGAGCCAGGAATGGATCCTTCAATGCTTACTACCTTTCTGGAGACATGCATGAAACTGTTGTGTGACACCAAGGCAGTTAAGGGACTACAAGAGCTGATCACCAAATGCGTGGGGTTAGGAGAACCATGCATAGTCAAAAAATTAGGGAAGCATGCATTACACACTAGAAAGGAAATGAGATTGATTGCGCAGATTAGTGAGTATGAAATGGATCAGGTAATCCTAGATCTGAGTTCGAACGCGAATGTGTTGCCGAAGCAAACATGGGAACACATGGGAAAGCCCACATTATAGTGGTCCACTATTCAATTACAAATGGAAAACCAATAGAAGATTTTTACCATGGGGAGGTTGTAAGGGGTAACAGTTGATATTGAAGGCGCGACCACACAGACGGATTTTGAAGTGATAGAGATTGTCGATGACATCAATCCCTATCCTACATTATTAGGCATAGACTGGGCCATTGATATGAATGGAGTCATCAACCTAAATAAGCGGAAGATGATATTCGAGAGGAAGTCACTACGCGTAGTAGTCCCACTGGACCCAACCAAAGGAATGCACTACACTGAGCCAGTGCATGACGATGAGCTGGATTGTATTTACAAGATAACTGCATGAGTCCAGGATTGGGTAAATTCGACTGAAGATGGGATAATCTCATGGGAGCACGAAAGCTCCTGCACTTCGGATTTAGACGAAGAAGTAGAGCGCTGGTAGAATCAATTGCATGAAGTGACAACGCTGAATTGCAACATGATGATTAGATCATTGCGTTGTGTGACAACAGAGGCACAAGAGCTACAAACATATGATGTATTGATAGTGGTGGATGAATTCTTGAGCAAATTTTAAAGCACAGTATTGGTACAGCAGTGGTTCGATGTGTTGAAATGGGCAGTGTGCGCAACACCTGCATAATGGCTGAGTACACATCAAGGCAAGTTTGAGGACTGGCGTAGATGTAGAAGGATGATACACCTATTGTTTGCAAGCCCCCAGCCTCGAGCAAGAGTCGGTCAGCTAGGGTGGAGCAACTTGTGTGCCCACCTGTCTTGATGGTTATAGACATGTGCACATGCAGAACCCGAACTGAGGATTGAAAATGAGAATTGGGCACAATAGTAGGAAAGGTGACGCACACCACAAATTTTCCACGTGGAGGAATTCTAGAAGGTGTGCAAGATCTTGAACAAAGTTCACTAAGCGTGACGATATGATTGGGACTTGCATGTACCAGTGGTCCAATGGACCTATAGGGTCATGTACAAAAACTTGAGCACGAAGACAATTCTGAAGCTGAAGAGAAGAGTGGAGACCATAGTTTTGGAAGGAAGGAACCCTTCCATAGTAGCTCCCACAGTTGAGATAGTATGCGAGTGTTATAGACATGTTTGGGCACTGCAACCCCTATCATATATGTCCATAAGCCAAGGGCTTCTAAGTCCCTAAAAGTGTTGTTTCATGCCCTAAAGGAACAAGGTCAGCTGATTACATCATCTCCCAGAAGTTCTCCACAGAACTGGTCAAAACTGGAACATATAGATTGCTCAGTGTTAAGGGTGCGATGCATCTCACCTACTCAGTCAAAAAAGTGTGATGCATACTGAAAAGCCCTTTTGTAGGGTGCGATGGGCGAGAGTAGACAAATGGCAGAGACAGTTTGCAAGGTGGATGATCATGGAATCTTCCAGAAACTTCTCCTGTGACACTTGCCTCTTTGAATTCACCCAAGGATGAGTGAGAGATCATCAATCTCCAAGTGGAATCAAGAACTATTAGAGAGAAGACACTAATCAAAATCCCAGAAGTTGACTCACCCCCCTACAATCATCTATATATGGATACCTCATCCCAGAGATCCAGAGGTTGGAATCTTGTATCCTTGTAAGGAAGTGTTGTTGGTTTTCCTGGTGGAATATCATAGTGTTGGGTGATCTAAGATTTCATGAGGTGAAGAAGGTATTTCTATGTTGGGAGGATGCACTGGGTTCAGATCAATGGGTTGTAATCCTCTCTTCTAATCTTTACATCAATAAAGCTATTCAAGTTTCCCTCCACATTCTTGTATGTTTGATAATATATATGCATTTGTGTGGTCAATATATATCTGGTCCTATATTGTTTATGATTGTAGATCTCTGCACTTTGAAGGTATTATGCTGCTTTGACTTTACAGGTACTCTTTGAAGGGGAGCAGTTAAGGAAAGAGTGACAAAGATCTATCAGAGAAGAGGAGAAACAAGCAAGGAACCGAGCGAGAGATTGAGGTTGGTATTCTTTGCTCCTCTCCTATCTGCTTCTCGTAAAGGAAAATGAAAGTAACTTTAATCTGTTTGTTTCTAAGATAGCTACCCATCTTAGTGGGACTAGCAACTCTACATAGACACTAGATTTCCTGATAACAGCGAGGCCCAGGACGAAGGAATTATGCAGCCATGTGAGGATGAGCATATATAGAGTCAGAAAGCCATCCGGCGAGGGGACATTAAACTTCGCAAACTCAAAGAAGATCAAGTACAGATGAATAGGAAAAGCATGTTAATGGATGCAGAAATCAACAAACTGGAAACTGAAATCGCGCCAGCAGATTGCGCTAAGAATCTAAGAATGATAGGACAAGATATGGTCAGCCATACTATTGCATTAGAAAATTTCCACCAAGAATTTGTGGCTCTGCTACCATGGCTTCGACCGCACCTTACCAGGCAAAGTAACCAGGGGAGTGCACCACACAAGGAAGAACGTGAGGTGCTAATTGCCGCGAGGGTAATTGAGTAGTGCCTGCAGACCAGGTTGGAAGGTAAATTAGAGCTTCGCACAGGTGGTGCGACCACCTGACTATCCGTAGGAAGCACAGTCTCAGAGCTCCAAGCAGTTGAAAGAGAGCACGGGACTATAAAAGATTTTGTCAGGGAGCTACGCGACAAGGAGGTTATGCGCTGGATTAGTATGCCACAAGGGACGTGCCCATGCATAGGGTGTTGCGTTTCCATGCGGGTAGGCTAGGAAGTGACCATTGGTGTCACTATTCATGACAAGACATCCAATTTAAGGCAACGAGGATCGGGCAACGGGCAATTAAGACACAAAGTCAGAACTAGATTTGGGACGATTTGCTACCAATCTCGCATTAATAAGCTGAATAAGGGGGGAACGGTCAAATTTTAATTCAAAAGGGCCTATAAATCATTGGTGGTTATCCATCGAACAACCCTTGGTGTTTTGAGAATTTAGTTATTGCGTTATCAATTGAGTGTGGGCCCTACAAATTTAGAGGCTGTGAGAGCAAGTTCAATGTTTGATACGTTTCCAAAAGAGAAGTAAGACTTCCTAAATAGAATGATGTGGACAACCAAGGGAGCCGCGCAGAGCCCTATGCTGCCAATGGGGGATGTACCAGAAATTCCAAAATCACCCCAGACACCAAGGCCCAAAAAGGATCCATAAGCAGCAGGACCGGTCCATATGTCTCTGTGGAATCTGCGGTTTGTTAAACTGCCTATGGAAAACAAGGGCAAGGCTATTAATCTTGAGACAGATGACGAGGAGGAGGATCTCTAGGCATTCGTAGAAGAGATCAAGGTGGGTGAAGAAATGGAGGAAGACATTCAGCCAGTGCACCCTGCAGCAAAACTACCCAAGTATGTCCCTTCGCAGAAAGGAAGAGTAAAAGTACCCAAATATTTGGATGCCATTAAGAGCACACTCCAAACCCCACTCCTCCCAGAGGGAATTTTGTGTGAAGGATTGGTTATGGGCCACTTGCCCACAATGAAATTTGATGATTGGGACCTCGTGGATAGCAAAAAGTTCCCACATTTGGAGACTAGCCAACTCATGAAATAGAGCAAGGATGGATTGGTTATAGCACTAGAGCCACATAAATGGCTTTGCGGCGTGGAAGAGGCTGGGCTACTCCACCTTCTATGGATTCCACACTTTCACTGAGAACTGATCACAATCTTTGTCATCAGGCAACTGCTTTTCCTGGTGCATAATGGGTACTTGTGGCTGCAGGAGCTTATTCCTATCACGACGGAGCTTATTCAAAATATTTCTTAGCTTCCTTGTATGGGAAGGCACCCTGCACAAATAGCTGGCAAAAGCAGAGATTTGGCGCCCGTAGAAGCCATCAAAAAGAAATACAAGTTGGAGAAAAAGCAGAGGGGCTATCTAATTAATAACATTCAAGACAAAGGGGTGTGCATAGCCACCCAGTTGCTGGTAGAAAAAAGTGATGGGAAAATGCCCCGATAACGAGGCACCAATGATAGTCGTCGTGTCGGCTAAACAATGCGCAAAAGGGGTACAATTCAACTAGGAATTGTTCCTATACGAGGAGTTTCTGATGAACTGCTGTTATAGACATATTTGTGCACATCGACCCCAAACTTATATGTCAATGTATTAGGGCTCATTAACCCCTAAAAGGGTTATTTCATACCCTAAAAGAACATAGTCATATGAATACATCATTCCCCAAAAGTTCCATCTGAGAAACCTTCTAGAAATTGCCCAAATTGAACCATACTAACTGCTCCACTGGAAAAGTGTGATGCATACTGAGTGGTACACTGCCAGGGTGTGATGTATACTGTTTAGGCCTTCTATAGGGTGTGATGTATACTGTTTAGGCCTTCTATAGGGTGTGATGGGCAAGGATGGACAAATGTCCGAGACATTTGTCAGTTGATTTCTCATGGGATCTTCTATAACTTTCTCTTATGCCACTTGCCTCTCTGAATTCGCCCAAGGATGAATAAGGGATATAAGAAAATCTCCAATCCCTTCTCATATGGAGCCCATTGTAACAAGTGGAATGACACTAATAAAACCCCATGGATGACTCAAACCCTTGCAAACATCTATAAATGGATCCCTCATCCAAGAGATCCAGAGGCTGGAATATTGTGAATTGCAAGGAAGTGTTGATAGTTTGTAATTGAGGATAGAGCATTGTATTGTTGGAGTGATCTTGCTATTTCATGAGGTGAAGAAGGATTGAAGCTGGGAGGATGATGCTGGATCAGACAACTAGGTTGTAATTCTCCTTTCTAATAATAAAGCTCTTCAATTTTTCTTCCATATGATTGTGAAATTGTGAATGTTATCATTTGTGAATGCTATAATTTGTTCATTATATATATGATTATGTAATGTTTATGTTGTAATAGATCACAATGCTTTGATGGTTCTTTGTTGTGTACTTGTATAGGTACTCTCCAAGTGTGTTAAGTATGGGGAGGAGTTGCAGGATCTGTCAAAGGGGAGAGATCAAACAAGGGATTAAGCGAAAGTTCCAGGTTGGTCCTATTATCTTTCTCTTATCTATTACACATAGAAGAAATCATTGAGTTGATTTAAATGATTGTTTCTAGGGTAGCTGCCAAACCTAGAGGGCTAGCATCCTTTAGGAATACTAGTTTTCCCATAAAAAAAATTGGTGACTCCACTGGGGAAGAACAGATGTTTTTTTTTTTTTTTATTGCTTGTTTTATAAACTATAGACAGAGTCTTAAGTCATCTAGGTAGCCTTCGAACTGCTCTTGCTATGCAATTGCATAGTAGATGAACGCTGCTTCAGTAAATCTCTGGTTTAGTTTATGAATTAAAAATTTGACTTACAAGCACATATAGATTCCCTTTTGGTAGCTCAGTAACCTCTCAAGACACCCTATCATACGTTTCTCACCATTTTTCATAAAAAACCACCTTAACTCATTGAAAACAGCTCCACATTTGAGCCAAAACCCATTTCAGTTGTGCTCCCTGGACCATCACACTATCTTCCACTGTGACTCAGTATGCATCGCACCTTCCAAGTGTAGTATGTATGATGCATCTTAGTTTCTGTGAAGCCCAGGTGCGATGATTGACTGAACTCTTTTTCCATCTAGAAATTGAGGGTTTTTGATCTTGTTTTTAGTTTTGTTTGGTTGTTTTGCTGCATATGAATAGTGCCTCTTTACTAAAACTTACTTGCATCACTTAGATTAGCCTCAATTACATTAGGATTAGTGAATTTTTTTTATGTATCTATTCATCATTTGCAATCAATTTTCAAAAATTTGTTGAAATCG
The DNA here is from genome assembly GCA_000404065.3 of Pinus taeda. Lineage (NCBI taxonomy): Eukaryota > Viridiplantae > Streptophyta > Pinopsida > Pinales > Pinaceae > Pinus > Pinus taeda. Next base: position 56,703 of record APFE031425731.1, on the reverse strand, counting down.
ATTTGTCGCTTTGGTACAAAAAGTGACGTAATTGTCGTTTTGTGTTGAAAAGAGAAGTGTCATAAATTCTTCCTTCCCTTGATAATCGATTAAATTTTTCTTCATGTATTTGGTTAGAATTTTTTATATTTGAAGTGTCAAAATCATTTTTATTTCAAAATTGAAAATGTCGTTTAGAGTCTTCCTTTCTCTTTTGAAGGAAAAATTGTCAAAAATGTCATTTTGAGTGAAATATTTCAGATCCTTGCTACATTTAGTTTTCCTTTTTGGCATTTTTTCACATTAAGGAAAGTGAAAACAAATACATGCATTTGCATTTAGCATTTTTTGATTTGTGTGCAAAAAGATGATTTAGGGGAATGCACTAATGGGTGCTCTTTGCTTAAAAGCACTGTTATCTTTTTTCCCTAGTAGCTAGGATTTTCATTACTCAAATAAACAAAGATTGTTTATCATTGTACATTGCATCTTAGGAATTTCATATCATCATCATGCGGTGAAACATTGAAAGGAGAACTCTAAACAAGATCAACTATAAAATGAATTTCAATGAACCTAACAATGCTTTGGAACTTAACGCAATATATCTAGAGGTCTAGGCTAGTGACGTGTTCCAGTGTCGTTAAAATTAGTGGCTATCGTTTTCATTGAAGGTTGGGTGATTCCTCCTCCTTGATACGACAAGTTCTAGCACAGACTTGTGCTCCCCGTATTGTCACTTATATATTGGGAGACCACAATAGGCTTAAATCCTTTATCCATAGGCAACTGAGTTTTCCACCTTATTAATCGCAATGCACTGAACACAGGATTCAGGAAGATTGACTACCATACATAAGTCCTTGGTAATTTATTTTTAATTTATCACCAAGGTGTATATTGTAGTTTTGCGATTGGTTTGGTAATCCCTCTGTCTAGATTTTCTAGAGTAGTCACTTTTGTTCCTTTTCGACACTTTAAAATAAAAGGTCCATCTGAGCACTTGTCCTTTCAGGATCATTGAAAATCGAAGGAGACTAGAGTCATCTTTAGCTTTTTCTCAACTCTTAAAAACTGAAAAAGAAAAGTTGTGTCTAAAGTGTCGTTAAAATTAATTGACTATGAATAACATCCCTATCCCTTAGTTGATATTAGGTTGAGACATATGGTGACAAATTCAGAGTCCACTGATCAAGGAATCCCTTTTGATGGGAATCCTATTCCTCTTCCTTCTTTCGGAAATATTGGTGCTCCTTATATGGTTACATTGTCCCTTCCAGGATTTACCATTGGCCTACCAATATGGCTGTTTTCAACCTTTGTCATTCAAAATGTCGTGATTTCTCCACAATCGAGTACACCTTCAACTGGAAAAAATCAACATCCAGTTGATCCTGAAGTTGACCCTTTGCCTTCTTCCTCTATTTTTCTTCCTCTCCTTCTTCCTCTTTGCTTCATGAAAGTATTGATACTAGTAACTGGGTGGCTAAGAAGAAGAAGAAAGGGCAGTAGAAGAAGAAGAAGCCAATTAGGCAAGGGGGCAACCAAGCAACCATTGCTCTGAATGCAACATCTAATGAAAATCCATCCATTAAGCTTCACAAACCCAAATATCCATGCATAATTTTTGTGGGAGACCATTTTCATCGAAATTTTCCTTACTTTCCTTGGATCTTGAAAGAATGGTCTTCTCGTTCACACCATTTCGTGTCATTAACCTCTAGAGATCATGTTGGTAACACACCATCAATTAGTGATATTAAAGTTCATGGACAGAAGGAAAAGGTTAGGATCCCATGTAGGTTATGTGAAGGTAATCATTCCCTTCACCTTTGTCCCTTTTTGGATGAAGCCAAAAGAGTGTTGGATAACCGTCCTGCTTCACTGCAGCAACTTCCATCTAATTACAAGAAACTCTCCCTAAATCCTTCCCTAGTTGAAGAACCGACTAGCCAAAATCAATCGTCGGTCGAAACCACTCTCTCTGAAAGTGAATCCTATGAGTCTATACCCGACCAAAATCAACAGGTTGAGGTGATAGTTGACTCGATTTCACCTTCAGCTAATTTTACCTTTCCCGAAGAGAGTGAAAATGATACCATTCAAGTTATTTTTGTTACTTCAAATTCTAATGACCTTGGGGGAAATCCGCCTATTCCATCAAGATAGGAGGAAAGCCCCCCAGTTCTCGTAACTCAAGGGGTTAATTCTCCCACTTCTTTGGTACCCCCTCCAAGTAGTCTAGTCACTTCCTTTGATTGGAATCAACTGGCAGGATCATGCCTTCCTTCTTATGTGCCTTTCCAGATCATATTACAAGTTTGTAAAATGATTGTGTCTAGCACTATTATAGATGAACATGCATCAGTGAGTATCCTTTCCTTAACTACTTGGAAAGCGCTTGGTTCACTACCGCTTGTCCCTATTACAAAGAATCTATTAGGGTTTAACAAAGGAACCAATCGACCATCAGGGATCCTTCCTAAGTTACATATCACTTTGGGAGGAAAGACTATTCATCTGAATGTGATGGTAGTCCCAGGACCTTTAGGCTACAATTTACTTATGGGTCGTGACTATGTATATAACATGGAAGCTATTGTTTCAACACTCTTCGGAGTGATGTGTTTCCTGCATGAAGGCAAGATTTTCACCGTTGACCAGCTTTCATTTCCCGGTCCAAATATAGCTCCAAGTCAAGCATCGTCCTTAAATGGTCCATTTATATCAATGGTATCATCCCTGCTACGGGCTGAATATGTGGCAAGTTTTTCCATACCTACATCAGCTGGCGATCAATTCAGTGATGTTGTACACCATGTATTGGGGGCACTAGAACTAGATTTCTCCTTCATGGCCTCTTACGAGTCATGATTGGGAGCTCAAAGGATAGTTTGTTGTCATGTGTCAACCTAATTAAAAAATGAAACCAAGGATGTGAGCATAATTCCTTGTCTTGTGTCAAGCTCATTAAAAAAAAAAAAATGAAACAAGGACCCCTGGAGAAAAGTTCAAAGCCGAGTCTCTGATTAGATCTCGTAAAATCCTAGTCGATATTTTCACTTGATATTATAAAAGTACCTTCATCCCACCAACCTGATAGCCATGAGTAGTCTACTTAGGTGAATGTAATGAAGCTTCGGGGGCATGCACCTAGTGGAAAAATAAGTTTTCTTGTAGGTTATGTGAAGCCATTCACCTTTGTCTATCTAGATAAAGCCAAAGAGGTGTTGGATAACCGTCTTGCTTCACCACAGTGACTTCCATATGGTTACAGGAGTCTCTCCTTTTCATCATGCTGGGGGAATGTAAACAAATTCAAGCATATTATTCCATCTTAAGCTTGTGTAAAAAAGAAACTAAAGCCAAGCATAGTTTGTTCGTTTCAAGCTTGTGTAAACAGGAAACCGAATCCAAGCATAGTTCCCCATGGTTCAAGCTTGTCTAAAAATGAACCCATTTTCAATGTTTAACCCTTGTGATTGCCATTCTATTATCTTTTTGAGCCTTTCTTGTTTTCATCTCATCACCAAAATCTCTTTGGCCGATCATACGCTTTCACTTGGTGGTTTTACCTATTCTGAGGAATAGTTGCAATGAGTGATCTTATTAGCCAGCCTCTTCACATAAATCAACACGTTTTGAGAAGTTCCAACATCACCAAAAATAGTTACTACCCTAGACACCACTCATTCCTCAAAATAGAGTCCTCTTTAAACCCTTTTCAGACTCGTTAAATATGAAAAGGTTGTCGAGCGCTTGTCTTTTCCAACTTGTTAAAGTATTGGAAATTTCATCCCTCCTGTATTATTTTATCTTTTTTTAGACCTGGGGATTACTTTATGAAAAATAACTTATGGAGTTTTCTTTTTGTCCCTTTTCAAACTCTCTAAACATGAAAAGGACCGAGTTATCCTTGTCGTTAAACTCGTTAAAACAATAGCGACAAACTTGTCCATCTAGACGAGACCGAGTTTCACTGTCGCCAGACTCGTTAGAACATTAAATAGTGACAGGTTTGCCTGAAGGGAAAATTATAGAACAAGAAAATGTTATGCTCCTCAAGATTGACAAAAATAAAGAGGTATCAGTCAGCAATGACTGGGGAAAAAAGGAAAAACTTGAAGAATTTATGGTAGCAAGTCTCTCTTGAACATGACACTTTCACTTCATCTCCATTATTGAGTTGGGTTGAGTTGTTCATTGGTCATCATACCATTGGTATTTCATACCATCTACCTTTTGGGGTTAATTCTACCAATTCATCTCAGTGTCATTGACATGTTCAAGAGAAGTCATTTAGCTGAGAAACCACCATCCAGTTAATGTCTCATACACTGCAATACCTCCAACCTTCATTTTTTCATGACCACCATTCCTGAACCTTGTGTCGTCAATCCATTTTCACCTTCATAAATCATTTTCTTTGTTCCGTGTCTTAGATGTGGGATATGTTGTGGAGGTAAATCCCCTCTGCGGATAGAGGCGATCCCTACTAGCCCAAATGGGGTTTAGCAACAATCAAACAATGCTAACACGCAGGTTCCTAATTGAAAATTAAAGACCGATGATGAGGGCCTACCTGGATTCCAACGCTAGTACTTGTAGAAGAGTCGACACTCCTGTTCCTTTGCTTCATCCAGTCATGATCCCCATGGTCTTCGTGAATGGACACCTACACATGCAAAGAACGACACAAACACAAGCATAAAATCCAATAGATGCAACTATATATCAGTCAGAAAGGATATAACTCAATCATCATTACAAAAGACAATAAGAGTGGAACCATAATGATAGTCGTCTATTATTGATAAACAAAGAAGAATACAACCATAGTTCTGATGTAAAATCCTCCTTTGGTTGGGTGGTCAGTAGCACATGCCTTGCAAAGCTTGTTGGGAATGGGAAACAAGCCTCTCTCTCCTTGGTTACTTGGAAAATCTCCTCACTTTAGATTTAGCCTTATGGGAATGAAGAAGGCTTCTTGTAGCATGAACTTAGCAATTCTCAAACTTTGGGACTTGTAAACTAGCACTTGGAACTAGCTTGTCAAAGGCAAAAGGACAAGCTTTTATAGATAGAGGGGAAGGAGTTAAGATTTTCCACAATATTCATGGGGTTGGCTTTATCGCTAAGAAGCTTCCATGAGAAGGTGGAAAACAACTTCCCTTCGATGGAGATTTGAAGCCAAACTAAACCAACTCAAGATGGATTCAGTTTATGAGTGGGTTAGGAAGAACCTTCAGAAGTTTGTTTGTTAAAAACATTACCCAACTGGGCTGGCGCGAGTGTGACTCTCAAACAGAGCGCCAGTTGGCGCGCCCTCTTTGGAGGATTTCCCCCATTGGCGCGAGTGATACACAGTGAAACCGTGCCAATGGAAAAAGGGCTATTTTTATGGGTATTTTGCAGAAGGTGTCTTCAGGGCATAAGAAGTTCATGTCTAGGGGAATATCATGCAAGTGTTTGCAGGTCATGTCACTTCTCACAGATCTTGGAACAAGTCCTCCAAGGTGCAGGAGAAGGGGTAACAGGGACGGTGACAAATTAGTGTGTAAAAGATGCCCCCTAAATCATGAGGCCCGAGAGAGGGAGAGGGGTGAAATGCTTTACAAGAACATGGCCAACTAAAAACACTGCCACCGGAGAACCTGCGTGGATAAGTACAATTGATATCTCAAGTACATGATGTATGCGGTATGGACGCAACCATCCATAACAGAGTACATAAAAATCTGGATCCAAGTTATGGGCGCAGCCAACCAGTAAGGATCGATAAATAGAATCAGGCATGGTCACAACCATCCAGTGAATGAGTCATGTAATAATCATAATAATCCACAAAATCGCAACCTGGATATCAACAGACAAAATCCAGGGTCTTGCACTCCATCTCGACCCGAACAAAGTACAAGTTCAATCATGCGAATATGCGAGTCGAAGTTGAACATGCAAGAACATCGTCTGATTACCAGTCAATGATGAAAATTGTTAACAAATGCGAGAGATACCACCAATAATGACAATGGCCCTCAAGGTACTATAGGTACAATCTACGGCATGCAAATCAGTGATCCAGTGTCGAACACCCGTAGAATCATTCGATCGGAGACCAATGATGAAAACCTCACGTCGAACATGAAGAACCTACCATTGAGGCATGCAGGGTCCAAGGCACCTGAAGGGAGTCCCTAAGTCAACTTCCTGGAGAATGAGCTGAATTTGACAGGAAGTGACCTTGATTGAAGGTGGGCCATAATGTTTCCCACATCATCGACACGAGACAGAGAAGGATAATATGTTTGTGAATTAGGATTATGTGAGGTATCAGAGAGAGGTTGATTATTCTGCAGAGGTCAACTTCTCTTGAACATATCGGCGGCATGACAGTGGACTTGGCAGTTGTTGTGGAGGTAAATCCCCTCTGTGGACAAGTGCGATCCCACTAGCCTAAATGGGGTCTAGCAACAATCAAACAACGCTAACATGCAGGTTCCTAATTGCAAATTAAAGACCGATGATGAGGGCTGTTACATAGTATTTTGTGACCGTCCCTGTTACCCCTTCTCACATACATTGGAGGACCTATTCCGGGACCTGTGAGAGGTGACATAACTTGAAAACACCTGCTTTATATCCCTTAAATTATGTACTCCATATGCCCTGAAGACACCTTCTACAAAATACCCAAAAATATAGCCCTTTCTCCATTGGCGTTGTTCCACAGTGTATTACTAGCGCCAATGGGGTAAATCCTCCAAAGAGGGCGCGCCAGCTGGCACTCTATATCAGAGTCGCACTAGCGCCAACCCAGTTGGGTAAATTTTTAACTAACAAACTTCCGAAGGTTCCTTCCACCTTATCCATGAACTAATTCCAGTTTGAGTTGGTTCAGTTGGGCTTCGAATCTCCCAAGGAGGGAAGTAGTTCTCCACCTCTCATGGAAGCTTCCTAATGATAAGGACAATCCCATGAATCAAGTGGATGGTCTTATCTACTCCTCCCACCTCTATATAAGCTTGTTCTTTCCCCTTTGACAAGCTAGTTAGTAATTCTACTTTTCAAGCTCCCAAATCTGAGTCCCAAAGTCTGAGAATTGCTAAGCTCATCTTGCAAGAGGTCTTGTTCATCCCTATGAAGCTAAATCTTTAAGGAGGAGATCCATGTCCAAGTAATCAAGGAGAGAGAGGCTTGTTCCCATCCCTTACAAGCTTTGCAAGGCATGTGTTGTTGATTCACCCAGCCAAAGGAGGATTTGACGTCAGAACTTGGTTATATTCTCTTTGGTTATCAATAATAATAGACGACTATCATTATGGTTCCACTCATGTGTCTTTATTATGATGTTTGAGATGTATCCTTTCTGACTGATACATAGTTGCATTTCCCAGATTTTATGCTTGTATTTGTCTTGTTCTTTGCATGTGCAGGTGTCCATTCACAAGGATCATGAGGATTGTGACCAGCTGAAGCGAAAGAATGGAAGCGACGACCCTTCTACGAATATAAGAATTCGATTCGAGGTAGGCTCTCATCATTGGCCTTTACTTTGCAATTAGGAACCTGTGTGTTAGCGTTGTTTGATTTTTTCTAGACCCCATTTAGGCTAGTGGGATCACCTTTGTCCACAGAGGGGATTTACCTACACAACAATTTGGCGACTCCGCTGGGGATGTTGGATTTTGCCTTGTTTGTTTATCTTGTCTTGTTGTTTGATTTGTAAACTATTAGACGGAGCCTGAAGTTTGGCCAGATAGCCTTCGAAATGCTATTGCTTTGCATTAGCGAAGTAGATCAACGCTACTTTAGTCCATCTCCGGTTTGTTTTGCAAACTGAACGACTTGGGACTAGCCTTGTTCCTTGATTGCTTCCTTGGTTTCTCCCGCTTGTTTTGCTTTCTGGGTTGGATACCTATGTTGTTTTTGCCTCTTGAGAGTACTTAGGTATTGTTGGTTTAGCCTTGGCTCTTTTGTTTTTTATTTTTCCATAAAAAACTTGGCTGGTGCTAGTTTATAGCGTGACAGTCACGCCAGTTGGCGCATGTTGCACACTTACAACCCGCGCCAATCCTGAAAGGCGCTAGTTGCAACCTGACAGTCGCGCTAGGCCTGTAAACTTTTGAAGTTTGCTTGGTTCTCTACTTTTTGAGCTTTTCCTTTGTCCTAAGTACCTTTATTAGACTACTTTGGTGTGTTGGAGTGTGATTTGGTTGGTTTTGATCGCTACCCTTTGGGTGTTTGCTTTTTTCTCCCGATTTCACATTTCTAGCCCTATGGCATCTAGTGGCCTTGTGAATCGAGCCTTCCTAAGGTGTTTTGATCTTTTTGTTGTCTATTCGACTCTCTTGTTTGCTCCTTTACACTTGGTTGGTAGTTGTGGATTGCTTCATTGCGTTATTTGAGTGATTTGCTTCGTCTTCACTTGAAATCCACTTCATCTCACTTTGAGCCCAGATCACACGGCTCATTGTTTGCTTTGGGATCCTTTTGATTCTTTGGTTGTTTGATTTGTGTTTTGAGGAACTGAACATGTGTGTATCGGTTAGAATTTGTTAGTGTTATTTCTCAAAATCTCTTTAGTGCATTGTTCCATTATTGAAAAAGAAAATCTCTTTTGCTTTGAAACAGTTAATGAAAGTTAGGACTTTTCATTTTGATTAGTGGATTAGCGATCTTAAAAGAAAATTTTATTGGTTCGCATTAGCTGCATTAGGAAAACTCTTTGTTGTTTGTGATCATTTCGTTTGCATGAAAGCTCTCTAAATCTTTTGTAATTAGCATTCATCGAATGGAATGACATGTTTTAGCATATAGATTTCATTTAGGGATTTTGAGAAATTACATACGGTAGGACCTGAAAAACCGAAACTTAACTCAAGATTAACTTTAAAATAAATCGAATGAACTTAAAAACGCATTGGAACATAACACTCACATTCTAGAGGTCTAGGCTAGAGACGTGCTCCGGCGTCATTAAACCTAGTCACTTTTGTTCTCGCATTAAGGTTGGGTGATTCCTCCTTGTGTGACTCAACTATGGTCTAGTACGGACTTGTGCTCCCACGTACTGTCACGTATATATGGGGAGACTCCACTAGGTTATCATCCTTGATCCATAGGAAGCCATGTCTGCCGCCTTACAGCTCGTAATGCACCGAACACAACATTCGGGAAGATTTACTGTCGTACGGAAAGTCCTTGGCTTTCATATGATTGCTAAGGTGTATATGCAGTTTTACGGATTGTCTGGTAAACCCCTTGCTTAGTTTCTCCAGAGCAGTCACGTTTTGATCCTTTTCGGACTCCTTAAAAGAAAAGGCTCACTTGAGCATTTGTCACTTCAGGCTCACTAAATATTCGAAGGCGACTAGAGTCATCTTTTGTCCTTTTCTCGACTCTTAAAACATGAAAAGGTCAAGTTGTGTCTTAATGTCTTAAAAATTTATTCGACCACGATTTACATTTACCTTGTTAGATCTTGTGTGCGTTAGTTTTGAGTAGGGTCTTTTATCGTTAGCTTGTCTAGGATTTTTGTTTGATTCGATCATCCTGGCGGATCCATCGATCCCATCTCCCGTCCCGAGTGACCAAGGGTCTCCTTCTTCTGCTGCTCCTGAGACACCGTTTTGTGGTGACACTTTCCCCGTTATTCCAAGTGTCCAACCATTGAAATCTCGTGCTCCAGAGGACGAGCTTTACGATTTGTTTTGGAACCCTGTCTAGGAGCCTTTCGAAGAGGATTTTCCCTCTACTCTGATTGGTGTTTCGTCCCCAATGGCTTCTTCTGATATGGAAGACACATCTCTTGTATCGAGTGGAACACCCATTATGTCGAGTATTGAGACTCCCATCCCGGCCACATCCTCGGTCATATCTATGCCCTACATTGTTACACCTCTCGGTATTACAATGCCTGCGCGCTATAGATCTCTGAGGGATGCCATGGGCTCTGCGAGTTCCTCTTCTATGTGGGATAATAACATCGTTCCCACTATGGGACCTTTTGTTTCCCAAGTTCACCATACCGTTGTCACGTCAGTTCCAACCAATCCGACCGTTTGTGTCGCATCGTCGACTCCAGTTGCTAGCGGCATTACGACATCTTCTGTCGTAACTACTGTTGTCAGCCCATCCCGTGGTCCGGTACGTAGTGGTCAATCAGCACATGCTGCCAGAGTTTTTCATCCTGCAAGAAGTGCCCCGCCTTCTTCTGATGCCATTTCTGGAGGGGGCATATTCTTAGTACTTGCATGCTGTCCAAAATCCAGGCGCGCAAGGCCCCTATTATGACCCTATAGGTCATCATTTGCATACCTCCTTGCCAGCTCAACCCGCCGTTGAGTCTTCAATTCCGTTGAATGTGGCTTGGGTTAACACTGGTTACGGTGGTGGCCAATTCTATCCAGATCAAGGGCAGCCTTATCAAGGACCATCATACCAAGGTCAGCCATCCTACACGCAACCTAATTATGGGCAGCAATATTATGGCCAAACCTATCCAGGGCAACCTGGAGGCTTGCAAGGACAACCCTCCCAGGGACAACCTTCGGCCTCTGGTGGTCCGTCTTTTACATATCTTGGGCAACCTTCTAGAAACCCGGGACAACCTTATGCTCAACAAGGACAACCTGGACCCCAGCAGGGATACCCTTCGGGTCAACCCTATGGGAATCTGGCACAACCTTACGCGCAGCAAGGACAACCCGGAAACCAGTAAGGCTACCATTCTGGGCAAGGTGGCCAGCCTTACATGCAGCAAGGCCAACCCACTACTCAGCCTAGTTAGCCATCTGGTCTACAAGGATGACCTTCGGTTGTGCAAGGACAACCAAACACCCAGCAAGTTCAACCTTCTAGGCAAGTAGGTCCGTCTCAGATCCAACCAGGACAACCTTCCGGCTAGATGACCCAACCTCAGTCTTCGCAAGGATATCTCTCTGGGCCGGCTCAACCGGGCATGCAGATGGTTCCTATTTCTCAAGCTCAACCCGGTTACTAGCCCCAGAATCAAACTGGTCTCCAGCCGCAAGGTGGGTACCAATCCCAACCTTCTTATCAAATGCAGCCTGGTTCCCATGCTCAATATGGAGCCCAGCAACCATATGGATACCAGCAACCCCAGGGGAAAAATCAATTTGCCCCGTATCAAAATTACCAACAGTCGCAGGCCACCCCTTATCAAAATTACCAACAACCCAATGTTGCTCCTGCAGCAGTATGGTAACCAATGGGGCGCTGGGGGGCAGATCCAGAATCAACCATCCAATTATGGATATAACCCTTATGGACAAAGTTCCTATGGACAAGGTCCTTTTGGACCTGGTCCGTCCGGACAAAGTCAATGGGGGCAACCAGCAACTGGATGGAACACTGGCCCTACCTCATATCCACAGATGTCCTTCAACCCACAACTACCATTTCTAGCAACGTTGGAACTGCCCGATGTGTCGAAGTTAACTAATGATCCTATTTTGCATAATCCATAATGGCCACCAGTTCCAACTAAGATACCCGGCGATTGTCCCAAATTCGACGGCAAAGCTGGAGAGGATCCTCAAGCCCATGTAATGACTTATCACCTTTGGTGTTTGTCCAACTCATGGCTTGATGATTCAGTTCGGCTTCACCTATTTCAAAGGACTCTCACCGACTCCGCTGCTAAATGGTACATTGAATTGACCCATGCGTCTTTTCAAGATTTTAATTCATTTCCAATGGCATTCTTCACTCATTTTCAGTTACCCATTTGGTACGAGACGGGAACCCATCTCCTTACGTCTCTCAAGTAGGACATGGCTACGCACATCTTTGATCATATACATGAATGGAGAAGGCGTCGTCGGTTGATCAAGTTTTGGATTCCTGATCAACTCCTCACCGATTGGTTCACAACTTCCTTTGTCCCTAAGATCGCTCGGGACATTGCCATGGGAGCTTGCGTAACTGAAGAGCAAGCTATCGCACGTGCTCAGTACCTTGACTTAGTTTATTCTCAGTCAGGTACTTTATATGAGTATTTTCCTGATGCCCTGAGACATGGTACATCCAAGGCTCCACCAAAACCATCTGTTGATGGATTTATTGGCTCTGTGAATCCGTCATCCAAAAAATCATCCTCAAACCCTGGGAAGCAAGAATTGAATGCTTCTAACGAAAACACTTCTCAGGGTGGTTCAAATTCTGGAAGTACTTCTGAGGTTAACACCGTACAGTCCACCACGACGAGTAAGGCCTCGAAAGGAAAGAAAAAGGGGAAAGCAAAAAATAAGTCTGAGCAACCTAAGCAGGATTCCTCCAAACCTCCATCCGAGGAAGGAGCCAAGTGCAAACCCAAGTATCCTTGTCTCATCTGTGATGAGGATCACTACACCAAAGACTGCCCTAAGAGGTCCGAGGTTAGTCGTTTGTTGAAGGGTGCTCCTGGGATTCCTGCGGTTCTGAAAGAACCTTTCCCCTCTCAACAGACTCAAATGGTGGCTAATCCATCTTCGTCTTCTTCTCCCTTTAGTTCCCAAGTCTTCATGGCTGGATCCGTTCTCATCCATGTAACGACTCGAACAAAGGAGTATCCGTCGTCTGCTGGGAAGGAGCCTGAGGTTCCCTCAAGCGCTCCTTCGTCCAGCTCTGGTCCACTCCATATCGAGAGACTAAGTACTGAGACAACCATCCAACCCCCTCCCAAAGGACTACTCAGGAGATCATCTTACAACCCAAATGCTCATGCTGCTCAGCACTATAGCATAGTTGAGGACTTAGCGCAGGCTCCGTCGGCTATGTCTGCCTTAGAGGTTCTCCAGAGCTGCCCCTCTCAGAGGAAGTCCCTGGTATCGGCCATCGGTGGCATCAACTCGACAGATTCGGATCTGATTACCTTTGATCTTGAGAGCCATGTTCCAAGGCTGCCTCATCAGATCACCTTTCTCATACAAGTCATCATCAATTCAAAAAGGATCCATCGTACAGTTATTGATGAGGGCGCGTCAACTTGCATCATGTCTATTGCTTGTTGGAAAGCGATTGGGTCTCCGACTTTGAGCCAGTCTCCCATGACGTTGGAAGCCTTTGATGGGAGAGAATCTCGCCCTATGGTATTCTTCAACGATTGCCGATCACTTTAGAAGGGAAAACCGTTGAAGTAGAAGTTGAGGTCGTTGATGCAAATCTTACTTACAACCTCCTTTTGGGCCGGAGTTGGATGTATGCCATGCGTGCCGTGGCTTCATCCCTCTTCCGTGTCATTCGTTTCCCTCACCAGGGGAAAATTGTCAAGGTAGACCAGCTCTCCTTCTTCGCTTCTTCTTCTGAAGAAGATGTGCCTTTCGTGGAGCATACCTCCATCCCTTTCGAAAGTGTGGGAGCCGGGCTCTTCAAAGATCCCACCCTTATGGGTGTTTTCTCACTCCCACCTCCAAACCTCGCCTCCATCAGTATGATTTCACTTCGTTCTGATCCTTGGGTCCTCCCCCCCATCAACCAGATAGAATCGTGGGGCGAGGAGATGCCGTTGAGTCCCACCGAGCTCAACTACATCGAAATCGCTGTTGTATCGGCTCTTCCTGCTGAATATGCTTCTTTAAGCGGAGATATTGACTCATATTACTATTCCCCTTGGCTTGGAGAATGCGCCTCCTCGGATCCATTAAAGGACATATTTCCTTCCGACGAAGCCATCATGGAGACCATGTCTCTCGAGGAACCCCCGTGGTTCAATCTTCACCACCGTTCCTCGTTTCTCCCTACGCTTCAGGAAACGTTGGCTTATATCGAGCTGTTTTCTCCGTGTCTCCCTTCACAACCTCTTTAGACACCTATTCAGGTCTATCAAGTATCGTCTGAAGGGAATTTGGGGAACATCACGCAGACCCAACCTATCGACATCTCTGTTAAACCAGGGATTGTCGAGAACATCTATATAGGAGTCACTTGCACTCCTGAGGAAATTCAAATCTATATAGCTCTTTTTCGCGAGTTCGACGTCTTTGCATGGTCTTATGAAGAGATGCCCGACATTGATCCAAACATTGTAGTGCATGAGATACCTACGTATCCAGGAGCCAAACCTGTTCGTCAGCGTTTACGCCCTGTGCACCCCCGCAAGGCTGCAGCTATCAAAGCGGAAGTTGAAAAACTTCTTAAAGTTCGTTTCGTTTACCCTATCCCACTCACAGATTGGGTCTCTAACATTGTCCCTGTGGATAAAAAGCAGGGTACTATTCGCGTCTGTGTTGATTATCATGATATTAACCGATCCTGCCTGAAAGATAACTACCCGACACCTTTCATTGACCAGCTCATTGATGAGTGTGCTAGGAGTGAGATATATTCGTTTATGGATGGATTTTCTGGCTAGAACTAGATTAATATCGTGCCCGCTGATCAACACAAGATGGCTCCCTTTTGGTCTCAAAAATGCCGGTGCCACTTTTCAATGTGCAATGTCTTACGCCTTTCATGATATCCGACACATCGTACAGCCTTATCTGGATGACCTTCCCGCTCATTCGGCTAAGTTCCAAGACCATCCGTCACATCTCCGCGAGATTTTTCTCCGCTGTCGGCACTACAATATCCGACTTAATCCGCATATATGTGTCTTCTGCGTAGAATCTGGTCAACTTCTCGGGTGTATCGTCTCCCAAGAGGGCATCTGCTTGGATCCCCTTAAAGTTGAAGCCATTTTGAATCTTCCTCCCCCTGCTTCTTTGCGGCAACTACAGAGTTTGCAAGGTAAAGCAAATTTTTTACGACGATTTATCCTGAATTATGCTGAGGTGGCAAAAGGTTTCACGCGGTTACTCAAGCGCGACACCCCGTTTCGATGGGATGCCATAGATGAGGAGTCTTTTGCACATCTTAAAACTCTCCTCGTTTCCGCCCCTTTGTTGCAGCCTCCGAATTATCATCATGATTACACATTGTATTTGGCTGGTGATGACACCACCATCGGCATGGTTTTTGTTCAGGATGACGATGATGGCACTGAACACGTTATCTACTACCTTAGCTGCAATTTGTTAGATACAGAGTCTTGATATGCTTATGTCGAGAAGTTGGCCCTCACTGTTGTATGCGCTGTTCAACACTTCCGTCATTACATCTTGTTGCGTACAACAACAGTGATCTCTGATTGCAACCCTATGACCTATATTCTGTCCCGCCAGTTGCTGGGGGGCAAATACTCGAAGTGGATAGTCATCCTCGAAGAGTTTGACTTGGAATTTATTGCTGCCAAGTCTAAGAAATCACTTGTCTTCGCTGAGCTATTGTGTTCTTTGCCATCCACCGCTGCCTCCTCTCAGTTAGAGGATTCCATTCTAGACGAAACTCTCTTCCTCATTAGTACCCTCGATCCCTGGGGGCATGGGTACATCATCGTTGCTGTTGATTATTTCACAAAAATGGGCCGAGTCGATGCCTACATTGTCAGAAGACGGTCACACTGCGGCGTAGTTTTTGTTCAACCATGTTATTTCGCGGTTTAGAGTACCCCAAGCCATCGTCACTGATCACGGAAAACATTTTCATAATCACATGATGACCGAGTTAACAACCCAATTGGGCCTTAGGCATGATAGTTCGACCCCGTACTATCCTTAGGAAAACGGTCAAGTGGAAGCCGTGAACAAGCTTTTCGTCACGATGCTTCAAAGAACTGTTGGCATGCATAAGTTCAATTGGCATCTGATGTTGTTCTCTGCTTTGTGGGCATACCGTACCTCCGTGAAGGACGCCACCAGTTTCACCCCTTTTTAGTTAGTTTACAGACTGGAGGCGACCCTTCCTATTGAGTGTGAGATTCCTCCATTAAAGATAGCCGTCGAGTTACTCCCTGATACTACTCCAGTAGAAGAGCATCTTCTTTACTTAGAACGACTGGATGAGACTCGTCGTCTAGCCTCCTTAGCTATTGAAGCTTAGAAGAAGTGAGTGAAAACTCACTTCGATAATACTGTTAACCCCCGCTCTTTCATTGAGGGAGACCTAGTATTGCTCTATGATCAAGCTAATGATAAGCTGGTGGCAGGAAAACTTGAGCCTATGTGGCACGGGCCCTACATTGTGAAAAGAGTTTTGCAAAAAGGCGCCTACGAGCTTATTTATTATGAAGGCAATCCCCTGGATAGGCCTCGAAATGGGCTTTATCTCAAAAAATATTATGCATGAGTCCAAGCACTCTCTTTTTGTACATACGTATGCTTTCAGCAGTGTGTTGTGTGTGCATTTTTTTTATATTTTTATCTTGGTATATCCGCATGATTTCCGCTTATTGTGTCTTTTTCTTCTTGAACAGATGTCTGGATCGCCTTACGTTGGTTTCGCTAATGGTGCTTCCCGCAATACGCGCAACTTGTCGTCTGCGGCATGGGTGATCTACGATCCTCATGGTGAGTTAGCAGACATTCAAGGGGTTTGTCTAGGTTGTACAATGAACAATGTTGCTGAATATAGTGTTGTGATTGAATTATTAGCTGAGGCGATTAACCTTGGCATTCGCACATTGGTTGTAAACTTGGACTCTCAACTCGTAGTCCACTAACTCAACGGGCATTATTCCGTCAGAGATCATCGGATTTTAAGGTTGTATTTATGTGTTAAGTTATTAGAAATGGATTTTGATTTCATTACTTATCAACATATTCCAAGACGACTTAATACGTTAACCAATGCATTAGCTAATTATGTGTTGGACAGGCATTTGCATAACATGTGATTCAACATAATACAAGAAGCATAAAGTACAATAAGACCATAAAACATATGTATATATATATATGTGTGTGTCCAAAATGTTTGCACCCCATGCATCATCAAAAAATAATACATGTCTGTCTGAATACATCTGGAGACAACATGTCTCTCAAAAAATATGCACGAAAAGAAAAGCCTAGATATCTAGTCTCGGTGGTGCTCATGATAGCACGTCACCGCCCGCACTAGACGCCTCAAGAGCCGGTGGATGCGAGTTGGCACCCCTACTGTGTGCCTTTGGTACGGTAGCGGGACATCCGTTAGCTGAGCATAATCTGGGATCCCTCGAGTGATAGCCTCGAGGTTCTAGATGAGCTCCCCTCTGTCACCGCCCTCCTCCTGGGGATCTTCTCCTGCTGCTGCTGTTACTAGATGTCTCCTTGCAATGGAAGACAAGCCAGCTAGACGCTCTGGGCTGACATCTGCATATGCATATGAAGGTCATTAGGACAAAAATGTACTAACAAAAAAAATCATAAAAATATAAAATCAAAAAATGAGGACGTACCAATCTCCTCGTCCCAATGCTCTCCCTCAGGCAAGGGAAGGTCAGGGTCTCCAGTGAATTCTGTGTCCGCATACGACCAGTCTTCCACCATGATCAGTTGGCAGCGAAGCCACCCGAAGAACTCTGGTTTGAAGGACATCTGCTGGCCACCACCACCCCTCGGCATCAGTGCCGCCCATCGAGCCATCCTCGGCTCTCGAGGTGCTGGGTCTGCCACAGAGGCCCCTTGGCCTTGAAAGCTTGGCACATGTTCCAAGAAGAATGTCACCAAGATGCAACCATACCCGAACTATTGCAACTTGCCCCGCTTGGCCTTTGTTAGCTGCCTCTTCATATTGGTCATCACAGTTGATGCCCAATTGAAGATCGTCAGGCTAAGGCACTTTATCGCTAATAGTAGGTGGTTCTTCGTAGCTTCGTGGGGCGCTTGTGCCCCAATAGCTCGTGTAAGAGTGAAGAGTAAGGCTCTCAGTGTTAGATCCTAAACGGTGGAGATATCCACCTTCGAACTGCCCTGCCCATATCTTGCCTCCGGGCAAATCCGAGCCTTCACTTCATCCATCTTCTCTCCAAATGGATTGCTCCCAATCAACCGAGGCACCGACCCTCGTCACAACAATCATGTCAAGAAGTAGACATCCGATATGTCCAACTCCAGTACCTGATCTCATATCCGGAACACCTCTTCCTCTACGTCCCACAAGTCGATCAAGTACTGTAGGAGCTCTGGTTGAGCTTGCAAATAGGATAGCATGAAGAATTTTTTGAGCCCACACACTCTGAGAGCTTCCATGCAATCCTCGTCAGCTAGGGCTAATGTGTCCACTTGGTCATGTTCCCGTTCCTTCCATGTCATCACCATTTTTGCGGATTGCTCTGCAAATACAAGTCAAAATGATGTATTAAACCCTCACACAACTTGAAATTGCAGCAAAATGGGTTTTAAATTTGTTGAAATTGGCCTAAATATGCGCACGGCCGTTGGCGCGACTGTTTTTAAAACAGTCACGCCCATGGGCGCGCACCCTATGGGAAAATTGCCCCATTGGCGCGGGTTCATGCCTGAAACCCGCGCCAATGGGCGCAACCCCTAAATTTAAAATTCCCCCCATAGGAAATGAAAATGCAATAAAAAACAAATTCTAAATGGATGAAAATGAAGCTAAGGACAAGACTGCTTACCTGGCACTGACGGCGCTCGAAATGGTCCACTGGATTGGTCGCAATTGCCAACTGAAGGTCGCATTCCAAAAAGCCCTAATGTCGCTCTCCAAAGGTAAAAAGTGAAAAGTAATTTTTATTTTACCATTTTCACCATTTTATAGCTTTTTGACCCTAACTAGCCTTAAAAAGTCATTTTATGAATATTTTCATGGATATTTGTGTCGAAAATGGGTTTTACGCCGATTTTTTGTGCAGCGACAGGTGTTTATGGAGTTTTTATGGCGAAACGAGTTGCATTTTATACTTTTTCGGACTCGGTAAATACACGAAAAAGTCATTGTGGAGTCATCTTTTTCTCTTTTCTGACTCTCTAAACGTGAAAAGAATGCCGAGTTGGTCCTCTCGACTCGTTAAATGGACATGAGAGGCGGTCGTCTTTAAACCCTTTTCCAACCGTTTAAAAACGAAAAGATCGTCGGACCCTTGTCGTTTCCGGTTCGTTAACGGTCATGAAGCGACGTGGTTTTGATCGCTTTTTTACTTTATCAGATCAGAGTCACTACTTATGAAAAGTACTCCTCGGTCGTAATGATTGGGCGGTTCTTTTGAGCATGGTTTTATACTTTTTCGGGCTCGAGAGACACAACTTTACGAAAAAGGACACCCCTGGAATTTCCTTTTCGCTATCTTTTCAAACTCTCTAAATATGAAAAGACGCCGAGTTATTCCTTTGTTAGACTCGTTAAAAACTTAATGACATCGGATTCCGTCGAAATGACGTCTCTCAAGCATATGCTATCCCCGTCAAGCTTGCCATCCAAAAATAACCGGGGTACTCTCCAGAAATGGTGGGGGAATAAAGGAACCGTAATCATCGTCGTGTCGACAGTATGTTGCTCTTGAACATGGCACTCGTCTGCATTCGTGTCTGGGTGGGGATATCTCATTTTGTTTCACACTTGCCTCCATGGGTTTGCGTTATCCTGTTTGACCATTCATCTGCTCATCGCCTTGTCACCATGACCCTTGATCATTTGATATCAAATACTGCCAAGTCCACTGTCGTGCTGCCGAAATGTTCAAGAGAAGTTGACCTCTGCGGAATACTCAACCTCCCTCTGATACTTCACAAAAAACATTTTATCCTTCTCTATCTTGTGTCGATGATGTGGGAAACATTATGGCCCACCTTTGATCAAGGTCGCTTCCTGTCGACTTCAGCTCATTATCCAGGAAGTTGACTTAGAGACTCCCTTCAGGTACCTTGGAGCCTGCATGCCTTAATGGTAGTTTCTTCGTATTCGACGTGAGGTTTCATCATTGGCCTCCAATCGGATGATTCTACGGGTGTTCGACACTGGCTCACTGATTCACACGCCGTGGATTGTACCTATAGTACCTTGACGACCATTGTCATTATCGATGGTACCTCTCGCATCTTTTAACAGTTT
Source organism: Pinus taeda (assembly GCA_000404065.3). Classification (NCBI taxonomy): domain Eukaryota; kingdom Viridiplantae; phylum Streptophyta; class Pinopsida; order Pinales; family Pinaceae; genus Pinus; species Pinus taeda. The sequence goes on along the minus strand of APFE031425731.1, from coordinate 36,849 downwards.
TCATCATTGACTGGTAATCAGACGATGTTCTCGCATGCTCGACTTCGACTCCTATATTCACATGCTTGAACTTGTACTTTGTTCGGGTTGAGTTGGAGCGCAAGACTCTGGATTTTGTATGTTGAGATCCAGGATACATTTTGTGGATTATTATAATCACTACATGACTCATTCACTGGATGGCTGCGACCATGCCTGAGTCTATTCATTGATCCTCGTCGGATGGCTGTGCCCATACCTGGGATCCAATTTTTTATGCACTCTGCTATGGATGGTTGTGCCCATACCATGTACATCATGTATTTGAACTATCAGTTGTACTTCGTGCAGGTTCTCCGGCGACCGTGTTTTCAGTCGACCATGTTCTTGTAAAGCACTTCACCCCTCTCTCTTTCGGGCTTCATGCTTTAGGGGGCATCTGTTACATAGCATTTTGTCACCGTCCCTGTTACCCCTTCTCCCATACATTGGAGCTATTCTGGGACCTGTGAGAAGTGACATAACTTGGAAACACCTACTTTGTATCCCTTAAAGTATGTACTACATATGCCCTGAAGACACGTTCTGCAAAATACCCAAAAATATAGCCCTTTCTCCATTGGCGATGTTCGACAGTGTATTACTAGTGCCAATGGGGTAAATCCTCCAAAGAGGGCGCGCCAGCTAGCACTCTATCTCAAAGTCGCACTAGCGCCAACCCAGTTGGGTAAAGTTTTAACTAACAAACTTCTGAAGGTTCCTTCCACCTTATCCATGAACTAATTCCAGTTTGAGTTGGTTCAGTTGGGCTTCGAATCTCCCAAGGAGGGAAGTAGTTCTCCACCTCTCATGGAAGCTTCCTAATGATAAGGACAATCCCATGAATCAAGTGGATGGTCTTATCTACTCCTCCCACCTCTATATAAGCTTGTTCTTTCCCCTTTGACAAGCTAGTTAGTAATTCTACTTTTCAAGCTCCCAAATCTGAGTCCCAAAGTCTGAGAATTGCTAAGCTCATCTTGCAAGAGGTCTTGTTCATCCATATGAAGCTAAATCTTTAAGGAGGAGATCCATGTCCAAGTAATCAAGGAGAGAGAGGCTTGTTCCCATCCCTTACAAGCTTTGCAAGGCATGTGTTGCTGATTCACCTAGCCAAAGGAGGATTTGACGTCAGAACTTGGTTGTATTCTCTTTTGTTTAATAATAATAATAGACGACTATCATTATGGTTCCACTCATGTGTCTTTATTATGGTGTTTTAGTTGTGTCCTTTCTGACTGATACATAGTTGCATTTCCCAGATTTTATGCTTGTATTTGTCTTGTTCTTTGCATGTGCAGGTGTCTATTCACGGAGATCGTGAGGATTGTGACTAGCTGAAGTGAAGGAACGGAAGCGATGACCCTTCTACGAATATAAGTGTTGGATTCGAGGTAGGCTCTCATCATTGGCCTTTACTTTGCAATTAGGAACCTGCGTGTTAGCGTTGTTTGATTGTTGCTAGACCTTAGTTAGGCTAGTGGGATCGCCTTTTTCCACAGAGGGGATTAACCTACACAACAATTTGGCGACTCCGCTGGGGAGTTGGCTCTTGCCTTGTTTGTTTATCTTGTCTTGTTGTTTGATTTGTGAACTATTAGGCAAAGTCTGAAGTCTGGCCAGATAGCCTTCGAAACGCTATTGCTTTGCATTAGCGAAGTAGATCAACGCTACTTCAGTCCATCTCCGGTTTGGTTCGCAAACTGAACAACTTGGGACTAGCCTTATTCCTTGATTGTTTCCTTGGTTTCTCCCGCTTGTTTTGCTTTCTGGGTTGGATACCTATGTTGTTTTTGCCTCTTGAGAGTACTTAGGTATTATTGGTTTAGCCTTGGCTCTTGTGTTTTTATTTTTCCATAGCAAACTCGACTGGCGCTATTTTATAGCATGACAGTCACGCCAGTTGGCGCAAGTTGCACATTGACAACCCGCGCCAATCCTAAAAGGCGCTTGTTGCAGCCTGAAAATCGCGCCTGGCCTGTAAACTTTTGAAGTTTGCTTGGTTCTTCATTTTTTGAGCTTTGGTTTTGTCCTCAGTACTTTTACTAGACTACTGTGGTGTGTTGGAGAGTGATTTGACTGGTTTCGATCGCTACCCTTTGGGTGTTTTCTTTTTTCTCCCGATTTCACATTTCTAGCCCTAGGGCATCTAGTGGCCTTGTGAATCGAGCCTTCCTGAGGTGTTTCAATCTTTTTGTTGTCCAGTCAACTCTCTTGTTTGCTCCCTTACACTTGTTTCGTAGTCGTGAATCACTTCGTTGCGTTATTTAGGTGATTTGCTCTGTCTTCACTTGAATTCCGCTTCGTCTCACTTTGAGCCCAGATCACATGGCTCATTGTTTGCTTTTGGATCTTTTTGATTCTTTGGACGCTTGATTTGTGTTTTGAGGAACTGAACGTGTGTGTATTGGTTAGAATTTGTTAGTTTTATTTCTCAAAAGCTCTTTAGTGCATTTTTCCATTATTGAAAAGGGAAATCTCTTTTGCTTTGAAACAGTTAATGAAAGTTAGGACTTTTCATTTTTATTAGTGGATTAGTGATCTTAAAGAAAAGTGATTGATTTGCATTAGCTGCATTAGGGAAATTCTTTATTTTTTGTGATCGTTTTGTTTGCATGAAAGCTCTCTAACTCTCTTTTGTAATTAGCATTCATCGAATGGAATGACATGTTTTGGCATGTAGATTGCATTTAGGGATTTTGAGAAATTACATATGGTAGGACCTGAAAACTGAAACTTAACTCAAGATCAACTTTAAAATAAATCAAATGAACTTAAAAACGCATTGGAACATAACGTTCACATTCTAGAGGTCTAGGCTAGAGACGTGCTTCAGCGTCGTTAAACCTAGTCACTTTTGTTCTCGCATTAAGGTTGGGTAATTCCTCCTTGTGTGACTCAAATGTGGTCTAGTACGGACTTGTGCTCCCATGTACTGTCGCTTATATATGGGGAGACTCCACTAGGTTATCATCCTTGATCCACAGGAAGCCGTGTCTGCCGCCTTACAGCCCGTAACGCACCAAACACAGCATTCGGGAAGATTGACTGCCGTACGGAAAGTCCTTGGCTTTCATATGATTGCTAAGGTGTATATGCAGTTTTACAGATTGTCTAGTAAATCCCTTGCCTAGTTCCTCCAGAGCAGTCACTTTTTGATCCTTTTCTGACTCCTTAAAAGAAAAGGCTCTATTGAGCATTTGTCACTTCGGGCTCACTAAATATTCGAAGGCGACTAGAGTCATCTTTTGTCCTTTTCTCGACTCTTAAAACATGAAAAGGTCAAGTTGTGTCCTAATGTCTTAAAAATTTATTCGACCATGATTACACTTACCTTGTTAGATCTTGTTTGCGTTAGTTTTGAGTAGGGTCTCTTATCGTTAGATTATCTAGGATTTTTGTTTGATTCAATCATCTTGGCGGGTCCATCGATCCCATCTCCTTTCCTGAGTGACCAAGGGTCTCCTTCTTCTGCTGCTCTTGAGACACCGGTTTGTAGCATTACTTTCCCTGTTATTCCAAGTGTCCAACCGTTGAACTCTCGTGCTCCAGAGGACGAGCTTTAAGACTTGTTTTTGAACCCTGTTTGGGAGCCTTCCGAAGAGGATTTTCCCTCTACTCCTATTGGTGTTTCATCCCCGATGGCCTCTTCCGATATGGAAGACACATCTCCTGTATCGAGTGGAACACCCGTTATGTCGAGTATTGAGACCCCCATCCCGGCCACATCCCCGGTTATATCTATGCCCTACACTGTTACACCTCTCGGTATTACAGTGTCGGCACGCTATAGATCTCTGAGGGATGCTATGGGCTCTGCGAGTTCCTCTTCTATGTGGGATAATAACATTGTTCCCACTACGGGACCTTTTGTTTTCCAAGTTCACCATAACGCTGTCACGCCAGTTCCGACCAATCTGACCGTTTGTGTCGCATCGTCGACTCCAGTTGCTAGGGATGTTACGGCATCTTCTGTTGTAGCTACTGTTGTCGGCCCATCCCGTGGCCCGATACATAGTGGTCAGTCGGCACATGCTGCAAGAGTCGCTCAACCTGCAAGCAGTGCCCCACCTTCTTCTGATGCCATTTCAGCAGGGGGGCATATTCTCAGTACTTGCATGCTGTCCAAAATCCAGGCGGGCAAGGCCCTTATTATGACCCTGTCAATCATTATTTGTATACCTCCTTGCCAGCTGAACCCGCTGTTGAGGGTACAGTTTCATTGAATGTCGCTTGGGGTACCACCGGTTATGGTGGTGGCCAGTTCCGTCTGGGTCAAGGGCAGCCATCTCAAGGACCATCATACCAAGGTCAGCCATCCTACTCGCAGCCTAATTATGGGCAGCAGTGTTATGGCCAAACCTATCCAGGGCAACCTGGAGGCTCGCAAGGACAAACCTATCAGGGACAACCTTCGGCCTCTGGTGGTCCGTCTTATACATATCTCGGGCAACCTTCTGGAAACCCGAAACAACCTTATGCTCAACAAGGACAACCTGGACCCCAGCAGGGATACCCTTCGGGTCAACCCTATGGGAACCCGGGACAACCTTACGCGCAGCAAGGACAACCCGGAAACTAGCAAGGCTACCCTTCTGGGCAAGGTGGCCAGCCTTACATGCAGCAAGGCCAGCCCACTACTCAGCCTAGTCAGCCATCTGGTCTACAAGGACAACCTTCGGTTGCGCAAGGACAACCAAACGCCCAGCAAGTCCAACCTTTTGGGCAAGTAGGTCCGTCTTAGATCCAGCTAGGACAACCTTCTGGCCAGATGGCCCAATCTTAGTCTTCGCAAGGATATTTCTCTGGGGTGGATCAACTGGGAATGCAGATGGTTCCTGCTTCTCAAGCTCAACCTGGTTACCAGCCCCAGAATCAAACTGGTCTCCAGCCACAAGGTGGGTACCAATCCCAACCTTCTTATCAAATGCCGCCTGGTTCCCAGGCTCAATATGGAGCCCAACAACCATATGGATACCAGCAACCCCAAGGGCAAAATCAATTTACCCCGTATCAAAATTACCAACAGCCGCAGGCCACCCCTTATCAAAATTATCAGCAACCCAATGTTGCTCCCGCAGGTTAGTATGGTAACCAATGGGGTGCTGGGGGGCGAAACCAGAATCAACCATCCGGTTACGGATATAACCCTTATGGACAAAGTTCCTATGGATAAGGTCCTTTTGGACCTAGTCCATCCGGACAAGGTCAATGGGGGCAACCAGCAACTGGATGGAACTCTGGCCCCACCTCATATCCGCATATGTCCTTCAACCTGCAACTACCATTTCTAGTGACATTGGAACTGCCCGATGTGTCAAAGTTAACAAATGATCCCATTTTGCATAATCCACAATGGACACCTGTTCCAACTAAGATACCCATCGATTGTCCCAAGTTTGATTGCAAAGCTGGAGAGGACCCTCAAGCCCATGTAATGACTTATCACCTTTGGTGTTCGTCTAATTCATGGCTTGACAATTCAGTCCGGCTTCGCCTATTCCAAAGGACTCTCACCGGCTCCGCTACTAAATGGTACATTGAATTGACCCGTGGGTCTTTTCAAGATTTCAATTCATTGGCTATGGAATTCCTCACTCATTTTCAGTTACCCATTCGATACGAGACTGGGACCCATCTCCTTAAGTCTCTCAAGAAGGACATGGCTACGCACATCTCTGATCATATACATGAATGGAGAAGGCGTCATCGGTTGATCAAGTTTTGGATTCCTGATCAACTCCTCACCGATTGGTTCACAACTTCCTTTGTCCTTAAGATTGCACGGGACATTGCCATGGGAGCTTGCATAACTAAAGAGTAAGTTATCGCCCGTGCTCAGTACCTTGACTTAGTTTATTCTCAGTCAGGTACTTTATATGAGTATTTTCCTGATGCCCTGAGACACAGTACATCCAAGGCTCCACCAAAGCCATCTGTTGATGGAGTTATTGGCTCTATGAATCCGTCATCCAAAAAATCATCCTCGAACCTTGGGAAGAAAAAATTGAATGCTTCTAACGAAAACACTTCTCAGGGTGGTTTGAATTCTGGAAGTACTTCTGAGGTTAACGCTGTCCAGTCCACCACGGCGAGTAAGGCCTCGAAAGGAAAGAAAAGGGGGAGAGCAAAGAATAAGTCTGAGCAACCTAAACAGGATTCCTCCAAACCCCCATCTAAGGAAGGAGCTAAGCGCAAACCAAAGTATCCTTGTCTCATCTATGATGAGGATCACTACACCAAAGACTGCCCTAGGCGGTCCGAGGTTAGTCGTTTGTTGAAAGGTGCCCCTGGAATTCCTGCAGTTCTGAAAGAACCTTTCCCCTCTCAACAGACTCAAATGGTGGCTGATCCATCTTCGTCTTCATCTCCCTTTGGTTCCCAAGTGTTCATGGTTGGAACCATTCCCATTCATGTAACGACTCGAACAAAGGAGTATCCGTCGTCTGCCGGGAAGGAGCCTGAGGTTCCCTCAAGTGCTCCTTCGTCCAGCTCTGGTTCGCTCCATATCAAGAGACCAAGTACTGAGACGACCATCCGAACCCCTCCAAAGGAGTACTCAGGAGATCATCTTAAAACCCAAATGCTCATGTTGCCTAGCACTATAGCATAGTTGAGGATTTAGCGTAGGCTCCGTCAGCTATCTCTGCCTTAGAAGTTCTCCAGAGCTGCCCCCCCAGAGGAAGTCCCTGCTATCGGCCATTGGTGGCATGGACCCGGCAGATTCAGATTTGATTACCTTTGATCTCGAGAGCCATGTTCCAAGGCTACCTCATCAGATCGCCTTTCTATATAAGTCATCATCAATTCGAAAACGATCCATCGTACAGTTATTGATGAGGGTGCGTCAACTTGCATTATGTCTATTGCTTTTTGGAAAGAGATCGGGTCTCCAACCTTGAGCCAGTCTCCCATGACATTAGAAGCCTTTGATGGGAGAAAATCTCATCCCTATGGTATTCTTCAACGATTGCCGATCAATTTAGAAGGGAAAACCGTTGAAGTAGAAGTTGAGGTCGTTGACGCAAATCTTACTTACAACCTCCTTCTGGGCCGGAGTTGGACGTATGCCATGCACGCCGTGGCTTCATCCCTCTTCCGTGTCATCTGTTTCCCTCACCAAGGGAAAATTGTCATGGTAGACCAACTCTCCTTCTTTGCTTCTTCTTCTGAAGGAAATGTGCCTTTCATGGAGCATACCTCCATCCCATTCGAGAGTGTGGGAGCTGGGCTCTTCAAAGATCCCGCCCTCATGGGTGTTTTCTCACTCCCACCTCCCAACCTCGCCTCCATCAGTATGATTTCAGTTCATTCTGATCCTTGGGTCCTTCCCCCCATCGACCAAATATAATCATGGGGCGAGGAGATGCCGTTGAGTCCCGCCGAGCTCAACTACATCGAAATCGCTGCTGTATCGGCTTCTCCTGCTGAACCCGCTTCTTTAAGCGGTGCTCTTGACTCATACGACTATTCCCCTTGGATTGGAGAATGTGCCTCCTCATATCCATTAAAGGAAATTTTTCCTTCCGATGAAGCCATCATAGAGACCATGTCTCTCGAGGAACCCCCATGGTTCAACCTTCACCACCGTTCCTCGTTTCTCCCTACCCTTCGGGAAAAGTTGGCTTGTCTCGAGCGGTTTGCTCCGTTTCTCCCTTCACAAGCTCTTCAGACACCTATTAAAGTCTATCAAGTATCATCTGAAGGGAATTTGGGGAACATTACGCAGACCCACCCTATTGACATCTCTGTCAAACTAGGGATTGTCGAGAACATCTATATAGGAGTCACTTGCACTCCTGAGGAAATTCAAATCTATATAGCTCTTTTTCGCGAGTTCCGTGACGTCTTTGCATGGTCTTATGAAGAGATGCCTGACATCGATCCAAACATCGTAGTGCATGAGATACCTACATATCCAGGTGCTAAACCTGTTCGTCAGTGTTTATGCCCTGTGCACCCCCACAAGGCTGCAACTATCAAAGCGGAAGTCGAAAAACTTCTTAAAGCTGGTTTCATTTACCCTATCCCACTCACAGATTGGGTCTCTAACATTGTCCCTGTGGATAAAAAGTAGGGTACTATTCGTTTCTGTGTCGATTATCGCGATATTAACCGAGCTTGCCTGAAAGATAACTACCCCACACCTTTCATTGACCAACTCATTGATGAGTGTGCTGGGAGTGAGATATATTCGTTTATGGATGGCTTTTTAGGCTACAACCAGATTAATATCGCAACCGCTGATCAACATAAGACGACCTTTATCTATCTGCGGGGTACTTTCGCTTATAAAAAGCTCCCTTTCGGTCTCAAGAATGCCGGTGCCACTTTTCAACGTGCGATGTCTTACGCCTTTCATGATATCCGGCACATCGTACAACCTTATCTGGATGACCTTCCCGCTCATTCGGCTAAGTGCCAAGACCATCCGTCACACCTCCGTGAGATTTTTCTCCGCTGTCGACACTACAATATCTGACTTAATCCACATAAATGTGTCTTCTGCGTAGAATCTGGCCAACTTCTCGGGTTTATCATCTTCCGAGAGGGCATCCGCTTGGACCCCCTTAAATTCGAAGCCATTTTGAATCTTCCTCCCCCTGCTTCTTTGCGGCAACTGCAAAGTTTGCAGGGTAAAGCAAATTTCTTACGACGATTTATCCCGAATTATGCCGAAGTGGCAAAAGGTTTCACGTGGTTACTTAAGCGTGACACCCTGTTTCAATGGGATTCCATAACTGAGGAGTCTTTTGCACATCTTAAAACTCTTCTGGTTTCTGCCCCTTTGTTGCAGCCTCCAAATTATCATCACGATTACACGTTGCATTTGGCTGCTGCTGATACCACCATCGGTATGGTTCTGGTTTAGGATGACGATGATGGCACTGAACACGTTATCTACTGCCTTAGCTGCAACTTGTTAGATACGGAAACTCGATATGATTATGTCAAGAAGTTGGCCCTCGCTGCTGTATGCGCTGTTCAACACTTCCGTCATTACATCTTGTTGTGTACAACGACAGTGATCTCCGACTACAACCCTATGACCTACATTTTGTCACGCCAATTGCTGGGGGGCAAATACTCCAAGTGGATAGTCATCCTCCAAGAGTTTGACTTGGAATTTATTGCTGCCAAGTCTAAGAAATCACTTGTCTTCGCTAAGCTGTTGTTTTCTTTGCCATCCACTGCTGCCTCCTCTCAGTTAGAGGATTCCATTCCAGATGAAACTCTCTTCCTCATTAGCACCCTCGATCCTTGGTACGGGGATATTATTGTCTACTTGCAAACGTCCTCCTTCCGTCCCAAAACCTCTAAGGATGCTCGTTGATGGATCCGACATCAAGCCCAACCATATCGCATCGTTGGGGACACCTTGTACCATCTCGGTGTTGATTCTGTTCTTCGCCGATGTTTGACTTTCGAAGAAGCAGAGAGAGTTCTGAATGACTGCCACTCTGGTGCCTGTGGTGGTCACATGTCTGGATATGCCACCGCACAAAAAATCCTCCGTGCCGACTATTTCTAGCCCTCCATTTTCAAGGATTGCATTCATGCTATCCATTCATGCCATGAGTGCCAGTTTTACCAACGGAAGATGCGTGCACCCCCTACTCCACTGCACCCCATTGTAACCGTCAGCCCTTTTGCCAAATGGGGCATCGATTATGTGACCTGTAACCCTCGCTCGGCCGGGGGGCATGGGTACATCATCGTTGCTATTGATTATTTCACGAAATGGGCTGAGGTGATTCCTACATTGTCAAAAGACGGTCACACCGCGGCGCAGTTTTTGTTCAACCATGTTATTTCGCGGTTCGGAGTACCCCAAGCCATCGTCACTAATCACAGAAAACATTTTCGTAATCACATGATGACCAAGTTAACAACCCAATTGGGCCTTAGGCATGATAGTTCGACCCCGTACTATCCTCAGGCAAACGGTCAAGTGGAAGCCATGAACAAGGTTTTGGTCATGATGCTTCAAAGAATTGTTGGCATGCATAAGTCCAATTGGCATTGATGTTGTTCTCTGCTTTGTGGGCCTACCGTACCTCCGTGAAGGATGCCACCAGTTTTACTCCTTTTCAGTTAGTTTATGGACTAGAGGCGACCCTTCCTATTGAGTGTGAGATTCCTTCATTAAAGATAGCCGTCGAGTTGCTCCCTGATACTACTCCGGTAGAAGAGCGTCTTCTTTACTTAGAAAGGTTGGATGAGACTCGTCGTCTAGCCTCCTTAGCTATTGAATCTCATAAGAAGCGAGTGAAAATTCACTTCGATAATACTATTAACCCCCGCTCTCTCATTGAGGGAGACCTAGTACTGCTCTATGATCAAGCTAACGATAAGTTGGGGGCAGGAAAACTCGAGCCCATGTGGCATGGGCCCTACATTGTGAAAAGAGTTTTGCAAAAAGGCGCCTATGAGCTTATTGATTATGAAGGCAATCCCCTGGATAGGCCCCGAATGGGCTTTATCTCAAAAAATACTATGCATGAGTCCAGGCACTCTCTTTTTGTACATACGTATGCTTTCAGCAGTGTGTTGTGTGTGCATGTTTGTTATATTTTTACCTTGGTATATTGGCATGATTGCCGCTTATTGTGTCTTTTGATTCCTGAACAGATGTCTGGATCGCCTTACATTGGTTTCGCTGATGGTGCTTCCCGCAGTACACGCAGCTTGTCGTCTGCGGCATGGGTGATCTACGATCCTCATGGTGAGTTAGTAGACATTCAAGGAGTTTGTCTAGGTTGTACAACAAACAATGTTGCTGAATATAGTGCTATGATTGAATTGTTAGCTGAGGCGATTAACCTTGGCATTCGCACATTGGTTGTGAATTTGGACTCTCAACTTGTAGTCCACCAACTCAACGGACATTATTCCGTCAGAGATCATCGGATCTTAAGGTTGTATTTACGTGTTAAGTTATTAGAAAGGGATTTTGATTTCATTACTTATCAACATATTCCAAGACAACTTAATACGTTAACCGATGCATTAGCTAATTATGTGTTGGACAGGCATTTTCATAACATGTGAATCAACATAATACAAGAAGCATAAAGCACAATAAGACCATAAAACATATGTATATATATATATGTGTGTGTGTCCAAAATGTTTGCACCCCGTGCATCATCAAAAAATAATACATGATTATCTGAATACATCCGGAGACAACATGTCTCTCAAAAAATATTCATGAAAAGAAAATCCTAGATATCTAGTCTCGGTGGTGCTCATGGTAGCATGTCACCACTCGAACTAGACGCCTCAAGAGTCGGTGGATGCGAGTTGGCACCCCCATTGTGTGCCTCTGGTACGCTAGTGGGACATCCGCTAGCCGAGCATAATCTGGGATCCCTCGAGTGATAGCCTTGAGGTTCTGGATGAGCTCCCCTCTATCACCACCCTCCTCCTAAGGATCTGCTCCTGTTGCTGTGGCTATTGGATGTCTCCTCGCAATGGGAGGGAGGCCAGCTAGACGCACTGGGCCAACATCTGCATGTGCATATAAAGGTCATTAGGACAAGCATGTACTAACAAAAAAATCATAAAAATACAAAATCAAAAAATGAGGATGTACCAATCTCCTCGTCCCAATCCTCTCCATCCGGAAGGGGAAGGTCAGGGTCTCCAGTGAAGTCTGTCCCCACATACGGCCAGTCTTCCACCATGATCAATTGGCGGCGAAGCCACCTGAAGAACTCCGGTCTGAAGGGCATCTGCTAGCCGCCACCACCCCTCGGCATCAGTGCCGCCCATCGAGCCATCCTCGGCTCTCGAGGTGCTGGGTCTGCCACAAAGGCCCCTTGGCCCTGGAAGCTTGGCACACGTTCCAGGAAGAATGTCACCAAGATGGAACCATACCCGAATTTCTGCAGCTTGCCCCGCTTGGCCTTTGTCAGCTACCTCTTCATATTGGTCGTCACAACGGACGCCCAATTGAAGACTGTCGAGCTAAGACACTCCATCGCTAATAGAAGATGGTTCTTTGTGGCTTCGTGGGGCTCTTGTGCGCCCGTAGCTCATGTAAAAGTGAATAGTAATGCCCGCAGTGTCAAGTCCTGAATGGTGGGGATATCCACCTTTGAATTGCCCTGCCCATATTTTGCCTCCAGGCAAATTCGGGCCTTCACCTCATCCATCTTCTCTCCAAATGGCCTGCTCCCAGTCAATTGAGGCACCGACCCTCGTCACGAAAATCCATTCAAGAAGTAGACGTCTGATACGTCCAACTCCAGTACTTGATCTCGTATCTGGAACACCTGTTCCTCTACGTCCCATAAGTCAATCAAGTACTGCAGGAGCTCTGGCTGAGCCCGTAAATAAGATAGCATGAAGTATTTTTTGAGCCCACATACTCTGAGAGCTTCCATGCAATCTTTGTCAGCTAGGGCCAAAGTTTCCACTTGGTCATCTTCCCGTTTTTTCCATCGGTGCGGGTCCGTGCCCGAAACTCGCGCCAATGGGCACAACCCCTAAATTTCAAATTCCGCCCATAGGAAATGAAAATGCAGTTAAAAACAAAATCCAAACAAATGGAAATGAAGCTAAGGACAAGACCACTTACCTGGCATTAACGGTGCTCGAAATGGTCCACTGGGTTGGCCGCAATCGTCAACTGAAGGTCGCACTCCAAAAAGCCCTAATGTCGCTCTCCAAAGGTAAAAAGTGAAAAGTAATTTTTATTTTACTATTTTCACCTTTTTATAGCTTTTTGACCCTAATTAAGCTTTAAAAAGTCATTTTATGAATATTTGTGTCGAAAATGGGCTTTACGCCGATTTTTTGTGCAGCGACAGGTGTTTATGGAGCTTTCATGGCGAAACGAGTTGTATTTTATACTTTTTTGGACTCGGTAAATACACGAAAAAGTCACTTTGGAGTCATATTTTGCTCTTTTTTGACTCTCTAAACGTAAAAAGAATGCCGAGTTGGTCCTCTCGACTCGTTAAATGGACATGAGAGGCGGTCGTCTTTAAACCCTTTTCCGACCATTTAAAAACGAAAAGATCATCGGACCCTTGTCATTTCCAGTTCGTTAACGGTCACGAAGTGATGTGGTTTTGATCACTTTTTTACTTTTTCAGATCAGAGTCACTACTTATGATAAATAATCCTCACTCGTAATGGTCGGGCGGTTCTTTCGAGCATGGTTTTATACTTTTTCGGACTCGAGAGACACAACTTTACGAAAAAGGACGCCCTTGGAGTTTCCTTTTCACTGTCTTTTCAAACTCTCTAAACATGAAAAAACGTCGAGTTCTTCCTTTGTCAAACTCGTTAAAACTTTATGACATCGGATTCCATCGTGATGACGCCTCTCAAGCATATGTTATCCCCGTCAAGCTTTCCATCCAAAAATAACCGGGGTACTCGCCAGAAATGGTGGGGGAATAAAGAAACTGTAATCATCGTCGTGTCTGCAGTATGTCGCTCTTGAACATGGCACTTGTCTGCATTCTTGTCTGGGTGGGGACATCTCATCTTGTTTCACACTTGCCTCTGTGGGTTTGGGTTATCCTGTTTGACCTTTCATTTGCTCATCGCCTTGTCACCATGACCCTTGATCATTTGATATCAAATACTGCCAAGTCCACTGTCGTGCCGCCGATATGTTCAAGAGAAGTTGACCTCTGTAGAATATTCAACCTCCCTCTGATGCTTCACACAAAACATTTTATCCCTCTCTGTCTCGTGTCGATGATGTGGGAAACATTATGGCCCACCTTTGATCAAGGTCAGTTCCTGTCGACTTCAGCTCATTATCCAGGAAGTTGACTTAGAGACTCCCTTTGGGTACCTTGGAGCCTGCATGCCTCAGTGGCAGGTTCTTCGTGTTCGACGTGAGGTTTTCATCATTGGCCTCTGATCGGATGATTCTACGGGTGTTCGACACCTACTCACTGATTCGCACGCTGTGGATTGTACCTATAGTACCTTGAGGACCATTTTCATTATTGGTGGTACCTCTCGCGTCTGTTAACAGTTTTCATCATTGACTGGTAATCAGACGATGTTATCGCATGTTCGACTTTGGCTCTCATATTCGCATGCTTGAACTTGTACTTTTTTCGGGTCGAGTTGGAGCGCAAGACCCTAGATTTTGTATGTTGAGATCGAGGCTGCATTTTGTGGATTATTATAATCACTACATGACTCATTCACTGGATGGCTGCGACCATGCCTGAGTCTATTCTTTGGTCCTCATCGGATGGCTGTGTCCATACCTGGGATCCAGATTGTTATGTACTCTGTTATGGATGGCTGCGCCCATACCATGTACATCATGTATTTGAGATATCAGTTGTATTTCGTGTAGGTTCTCCGGCAGTCATGTTTTCAATCAACCATGTTCTTGTAAAGCACTTCACCCCTCTCTCTCTCGGGCTTCATGCTTTAGGGGGCATCTATTACACAGTATTTTGTCACCGTCCCTGTTACCCCTTCTCCCATACATTGGAGGACCTATTACGGGACCTGTGAAAAGTGACATGACTTGCAAACACCTGCTTTGTATCCCTTAAAGTATGTACTCTATATGCCCTGAAGACACCTTCTGCCAAATACCCAAAAATGTAGCCCCTTCTCCATTGGTGCGTTCCACAGTGTATTGCTCGTGCCAATGGGGTAAATCCTCCAAAGAGGGCACGCCAGATGGCGCTCTGTCTCAGAGTCGCACTAGTGCCAACCTAGTTGGGTAAAGTTTTTAACCATCAAACTTCTAAAGGTTCCTTCCACCTTATCCATTAACTATTTCCAATTTGGATTGATTCAGTTGGGCTTCGTATCTCCCAAGGAGGGAAGTAGTTCTCCACCTCTCATGGAAGCTTCCTAATGATAAGGACAATCCCATGAATCAAGTGCATGGTCTTATCTACTCCTCCTATCTCTATATAAAGCTTGCTCTTTCCCATTTGACAAGCTAGTTGGTAATTCTTGGTTAGTAATTCTACCTTTACAAACTCCCAAAGTCTGAGGATTTCTAAGCTCATCTTGCAAGAGGTCTTGTGTATCCCTATGAGGCTAAATCTTTAAGGAGGAGATCCATGTCCAAGTGATCAAGGAGAGAGAGGCTTGTTCCCATCCCTTACAAGCTTTGCAAGGCATGTGTTGCTGATTCACCTAGCCAGAGGAGGATTTGACGTCAGAACTTGGTTGTATTCTCTTTTGTTTAATAATAATAATAGACGACTATCATTATGGTTCCACTCATGTGTCTTTATTATGGTGTTTTAGTTGTGTCCTTTCTGACTGATACATAGTTGCATTTCCCAGATTTTATGCTTGTATTTGTCTTGTTCTTTGCATGTGCAGGTGTCTATTCACGGAGATCGTGAGGATTGTGACTAGCTGAAGCGAAGGAACGGAAGCGATGACCCTTCTACGAATATAAGTGTTGGATTCGAGGTAGGCTCTCATCATTGGCCTTTACTTTGCAATTAAGAACTTGCGTGTTAGCGTTGTTTGATTGTTGCTAGACCTCAGTTAGGCTAGTGGGATCGCCTTTGTCCGCAGATGGGATTTACCTACACAACACTAACCCTTCGATCCCTTTGTATATCTTTCTTCTCCGCATCGTTCCAATCATTAATGTATTTGCATAACCTACTTCTCACATAACAACATATTAATCTAGGTATTCAGGGATTTGATGTACCTACCTCGCGGTCCCTTGAGAAAACGTCATTCTTCTTTGCTATATCTCATGGTTGTGTCTATCACAAACTCAGTGATAAACCACCTATTATCTAGTTGAGCCAATGGTCCACAGCCTATGTGATCTTATCTTCGGATACCTCTAGTCTACGTACTAACTCTGGAGTCCACACTATCAGTTGGTTGAGCTTGTACCTTCCTTGGCTATCAGCTAACCTCATGATCCAATCATACAACTCTAAAGAGAAGGATGCGAAGAAGATCTCGTGGATTTTCATATATATGTAGTGATCCAGCCACCTCTTCTTGGATATCTGTAGAGTTTTGTTTTCCTATATCACGAACTTGTGAAGCTTCTGATCCAACCAATATTCAATGTCCTTCTTCATAGGGTTCCAGTGTTCTGACATCAGACATCCCTTAGGTAGACCCTGGTCTCGAAAATGGAACCATTTGTTGGCTTATTAGGGCTTGACCTAGGTTCAAAAGTGTTTTAGCCAAACAAATCCCGAAACTACTGGCCCTTCCCGAAACAGTCCACGGAGCGCGGACTGAGGTCTCACTCGAGGTAGTATGGGAGGGTGCTGGAACCAGGTTTCCACACCCTAGGGATGTCTTGATGAGATCTAGAAAGTTCGTAAACCAATCTTGCACGCTTGCACTGCTCCACACAACTGTTTGACCTTCATGTAGCTCTATGAAGAGCGCGAAGAGGCACTCTCTAGATCCTTTATCCTTACTGTGTTATCATTATAGATTTGAATTAATTTTGTGGGCCCAATATTCTTATCAATCATTCAACATTCATAACAAGTGTGCACAATCTTAAACTGTAAGGAGAGGCATAAACATGTAGCAGAAGCATAAACATACATATCTAAGAATAGATGCATAATATTCTAGAATCAACTTAGCTTTTATTAAACTTTTGTTCCTTTACAATCCCAACTCTGCTCTGTGCATTCAGCTGCAGGGGTCCACGTACATAGCTGTAGACTCTTCTAGGCCTGTTACCGGGAATAGTGTCCACTTGGAGCTGCTATTCCCACTAAGACTGGTAGCTATCTTAGAAACAAACAAGTAAAGTCTACTTTCACTTTCCTTTATGAAAATAGATAAGAGTGGAACAAAGGACACCAACCTTAGTCTTGCGCTTGGTTTCCTTGTTTGATTCCTCTCCTTCCTGATAGATATTTTCCGCTTCTTCTTTGTCTACCCAGCTTCAAAGAGCACCTGTGGAATCAAAGCAACATACTATTATCGAAGAACAAAGATCTATATTCATAAATAACACAGGACCAGATATGTGTTAACCATACAAATGCATATATAATGAAACATACAAGAATATGGAGGAAAACTTGAATAGCTTTAGTAAGATCAAGAATAACAAGAGGATTATAACCATATGTTCTGACCCAGCATCATCCTCCAGCAAGAAAGCCCTTCTTCACCTCAAGTAAAGCTTAGATCACCCAACACTATGAAGTTACACCAGAAAACCAACAACACTTCTCTACAAGATATAAGATTCCAGCCTCTGGATCTTTGTGATGAGGGATCGATATATAGATGATTGTAGGGGGGTGAGTCATCTTCTAGGGTTTTGATTAGTGTCCTCTCTCTAATAGTTCTTGATTCCACTTGGAGACTGATGATCTCTTACTCATCCCTTGTCAAAAACAGAGAGGCAAGTGTCAGAGGGGAAGCTTCTGGAAGATTCCATGATCTTCCACCTCGCAAATTGTCCCTGCCATTTGTCCATTCCTGACCATCACACCCTACATAGGGGCCATTCAGTATGCATCGCACCTTTTACACTGGGAAGGTGATATGCATCGCACCCTCTGCACTAGGTATTCAGTATGGTCCAGTTTTGACCATTTCTGAGCAGTGTTTAGTGGAGAACTTCTGGGAGATGATGTAATCAGCTGACCTTGTTCCTTTAGGTAGTGAAGCAACACTTTTAGGGACTTAGGAGCCCTCAGTTTATGGACATTGGGTTGCAATGCCCAAAAATGTCTATAACAGTTCCCCCCTAAAGCATGAGGTCGTTAGTCTTTTGATGTCGGGTGAAATGCTTTACCATGAGGATCTGAAGTTTTTTTGAGTTGGGAGGCAACTTGTAATAAGATACAATACAATACATTATCTTGACAACATTTTTTCATGATCTAGCTGAGGCGCGCATTCCCATTCTTAGCTTTATAAATCCATTTTCATGTACATAGGATAGACAATCGTCTGTGTGGCAGACTGATGATTCGGACTCATCATCCTTTGATTTGGATGATCATATGTTCGACAATGATGTACATTTGATGTCTTTATATTCTTGAATATATCACAGCCCGGATGGATGAAACTAGATCCGGGGTCTTCAAAACTCATTCAATATTCACTCAGAGTACAAGTCGATCCATGTGAACAATGTGCTGGAGTAGAACATGTAAAGACATCGCCTGATTACCAGCCAATGATGTAAGCTGTTAACAGGCGCAAGAGGAATCACCAATAATGAAAATGACCCTCAAGGTACTACAGTATAATTTGCGTGGTGTGAAAAAGGACTCGGCGTCAAACACCACGCAAAATATCTCGGTCGAAGGCCATTATTGTAAACCTGTCGCCGAAAGTGAGAAACTTGCCATTGAGGCATGTAAGCTTCAAAGTACTGAAAGGGTTGTTCCTAGGTCGACTTCTTGGATAATGAGCTGATGTCGACAAGAAGTGACCCATCGTAGGAGGGCCTTAATGAATCCCACATCTATGACACGGAACGAAGCAAATGATTTTTGAGGTGAAAACAATCTGATGATACAGTGTTCAGGGTGGCGGTCATGAAAGAATGGAGCGTGAATGTATTGCAGTGGGTGAGACACAGGAAAATTTTCTGAATGACTTCTCTTGAACATATCGGTGACACTTACGATGGATTGGTAGTGTTAACCCGAAAGATGGATGGTGTGACGGACCAATTGTGATATGACCAACGAACGGAACAACCCAACTCGGCTCGGATGTGGAAGGAAAGTGTCATGTTCAAGAGCGACTTGCTACCAATAATGTTTTTCAAGTTTTCTTCCCAATTTTCCCCAGTCATTTCTGACCAGTACCTCTTTATTTTTGTCAAGCTTGAGGAGGATAACATATGCTTGTTCTATAATTTGCCCTTCGGGTGAACCTGTCGCTATATTTTAGCGAGCCTAGCGACAATGAAACTTGTTTTTGTCCATTTGGACGAGTTTGTCGCTATTAGGTTTTAACGAGTTTAACGACAAAGATAACTCGGTCCTTTTCAATTTTAGAGAGTCTGAAAGGGATGGAAAGGAGACTCTAATGATTCTTTTTCGTCATATAATCCCTTAAGTTCGAAAAAGCGTAAGTTCGATAGTTTTAACGAGCCGAACAAGACAAGCGCTTTATATTTTTCTATTATAATCCCTCAGGTCCAAAAAGATTAAAATCTAGAGGAGGGATAGCACTTCCGATGACTTTAACGAGCTGGAGAGGCTAATTGCTCGGCAATGTTTTCATATTTTACGAGTCAATTGAAAAGAGCTTAAAGGAGACTCGTTTTTCGAGGAATGAGTGATGATTTCGGGTAGCAGCTGATTCCAGGTAAGGTTTGGAATTTTCCAATCACGGTAGTTTCACAAGGATCGCTAATAGAATCACTCTTCACAGATGTTCCTCGAAAGGGTAAACAATCAAATGGAGGTGAATGATTGGCTAAAAATAGAGTGGAGGTGATGATGAGAACACAACCAAGGCTCAAAAGCTGACGATAAGGCATTCACAATGGTTATTTATCGGTTCATTTTTTAATGAGCTTAAACTCTGGGGGAAACATTTGCTCATTTTCTTATGTTTATTTTTTAACGAGCTTGAATTCCGCGTTAAAAATGCTCATGGCGAGTTCATTTTTAAACAAGCTTGAACCCTGTGGTAACAATGCTTGCCAGTCGTATAATAAGGATGTCTCATTCAAGATGCCATTTTTTATGGGGCTTGCACCTTTTTTAAGCTTTGCCCCGAAGCTTCTTGCATGCAAGCTAGGAACGACCATCTACGCCCCTTTACTTAACTACCAAGATCACTACCAAGGCTATGTAGGAAACTTTTACCTTTACTTTGCCGGTGCCGGTGGCCCCTTCAAAGATGAATGGCCGATTCGACCACTCACCCGACCTGGGCGGTTGAAGTCAGTGGAATCATAGAGCTAACGTTAGTTGGTCATTTCTTACTTGCTTACAAAAGGTTTGCATGCCCCCAGGTATAGCGAAAAATTCCCAAGTTACCATGAAAGTTTCATTTGCATTGCAGACAAAATACTTCCTTGGTGATGTCTACCGAAATAGACAAAGGGGAGTGGCGTAGACGCCTCCACTCACATAACTTTGACGAAGGTATCTCATTCCAGTCTAATCCCATTTTCTTGTAAGGACGGGTTCGTTAGACTAGTCATATATCCTCCGCAGAAACATACTCTATACCCAAGGTTTTCCTGCCAAAACAGACCAGGGTGCATGCCCCCTAGGAAACTGTCACATCCTCCTGAATCACTCGCGCTCATCAGGTGGATGGACTAGAGATCTATGAGACATTTCTTGCGTGAAAAGACCATTTAGGGATGGCATTTGACTATTTGCTATGTGTGAATCGGGGAATGACATTTGGTCTACAAGCTTGACCATTCTGCCTTCGTGTGGAAAACACATTACTCTAAAGAGTGAGGAGACGACGGCTCCCATGCAATAAATATAGTCGCGTCCAAGGAGTAGATTATAATCCAGGGTCCTTGGACTACCATCACATTCATGTGAACGGTTTTCCTTCTCAAAGTAATGGGCACATTTGGAAGGATCCTTAATGGTCGACTAGTTCCTTTGTCAAAGCCTGTCAGATTTCTCATTTCAGGCAAAAAAGATGGCAAACCAAGCGCTTTCCAAGCAGTTGAGGAAAGGATACTCACAGAAGCCCCTTCATCAATGATGTTACCAGCCATGACCATTCTGTAAACTTGTACAATGATTCAGAATGGTACACTAGCTGGTAAACAGGGTCTGCCTAGTAGATTCCAGTCGAAGGAAATGACTAGGTTGCTTGGAGGTGGGACCAAATAGACGACTGGATATGACTCTGATGAACTTCCTTCCTACAATAAAGGAATGGGTAGATTGCTCCCAAGTTCATCGGAGTCTATGTTTACGAAAAGAATTTGAACGGTGTCATTCTCTTTCTCTTTAGTGACGGTATCATTCGAAAATGAACATTCTGAAGGCAAGGTCGGGTCAACTACTGCCTTGACCTTTTGACTTTCGTCTGGTATGGATTCAGAGGGTTCATTTTCAATGATAGACGTTTCGGCTGACCACAATGGCGGGCCAGCCGGATTTTCAACCAGTGGTGGACTTCGCAAGAGTTTTTTATATCCAGGAGGGAGCCATAGTGGTGAAGCAGAATGGTCATCAAAAACTCTTTTAGCTTCATCTAGGAAGGGACAACGGTGGACAACATGATTTCCTTCAACAATTTACAAGGAAATCCGTGATTCCTTTTTTGTTTAGGGGCTTCACTTTCACTGGTTGATGGTGTGCATTCAACATGATCATCAGAAGTTGATGACACCAGATTGTTCAAACGAGGAGACCAGTCCCTTAAGATCCGAGGGATGCAGGGACAATCTCAGTGATAGTGGTCTCCATTGCAAATGACACATGGAGATTTAGGTTTAGACGGTGCGGTGTGAGTATTTTCGCTAGACGACACCTGGTTGCACCCTTTTGTTTTTGGTTCCTTCTTCTTCTTTTCTTTTTTCTCTTTTTGCTTCTTCTTCTTCTCAGTTACTTGATCTTTAGCTTTACCAGCTTTATCAGGTGAAGAGGAAGGAGGAGAGGGATATTTAGACGAAGTAGAAGGTTTGTGGGCAACTCTAGTATCATCTAGTTGCTGACTTGACTTCTCAGGAATTACGGTATTCTGAATGACAGAGGTAGAGAAGAGCCATACGGGAAAACCAATCGTCAATCCTGGAAGTGACAATGTGGCCATATGGGGTGCACCAACATCTCCCCAAGAGGAGAAAGGACTAGGATTTCCTCCAAGGGGAAATCCTTGGTTGGTAGACTCCATTTTCTCAACCTAAAGACCAATGAGGGAACTTGGGATGTTATTCCGATTAAAATAAATTTTAGACACTTTGACACAACTTGTTTTTTCAATTTTAAAGAGTTAAGGAAAAACAAAAGATGACTCTAGTCGCCTTCGATTTTTAGTGAGCCTGAAGTGACAAGTGCTTAGATGGACCTTTTCTTTTAAGGAGTCTGAAAAGGAGCAAAATATATTTCTCTAGAAATCTAGGCAGAGGGGATTACCAAACCAATCGCAAAACTGCAGAATACTTTTTATGGTATGGCAGTCAATATTCCCGAATGCTGTGTTCAGTGCATTGCTGTTGTACAGGTAAATCCCCTCCGCGGACAGAGGTGATCCCACTAGCCTAAATGGGGTCTAGCAACAATCAAACAATGCTAACACGCAGGTTCCTAATTGCAAAGTAAGGCCAATGATGAGAGCCTACCTCGAATCCAACACTTATATTCATAGAAGAGTCGTCGCTTCCGTTCTTTCGCTTCAGCTAGTCACAATCCTCACGATCCTCGTGAATAGACACCTGCACATGCAAAGAACAAGACAAATATAAGCATAAAATCTAGGAAATGCAACTATGTATCAGTCAGAAAGGATACAACTCAAATAACATAACAAAGACACATGAGTGGAATCATAATGATAGTCTTCTATTATTATTGATAAACAAAAGAGAATACAACCAAGTTCTGATGTCAAATCCTCCTTTGGCTGGGTGATCAGCAACACATGCCTTGCAAAGCTTGTAGGGGATGGGAACAAGCCTCTCTCTCCTTGATTACTTGGACATGGATCTCCTCCTTAAATATTTAGCCTCATAGGGATGAATAAGGCCTCTTGCAATATGAGCTTAGTAATTCTCAGACTTTGGGACTTAGATTTGGGAGCTTGAAAAGCAGAATTACTAACTAGCTTGTCAAAGGCAAAGGGACAAGCTTATATAGAGGTAGGAGGAGTAGATAAGACCATCCACTTGATTCATGAGATTGTCCTTATCATTAGGAAGCTTCCATGATAGGTGGAGAACTACTTTCCTCCTTAGGAGATTTGAAGCCCAACTGAACTAACTCAAACTGGAATCAGTTCATGGATAAGGTAGAAGGAACCTTCGGAAGTTTGTTTGCTAAAAAATTTACCCAACTGGGTTGGCGCTAGTGCGACTCTGAGACAGAGCGCCAGCTGGCGTGCCCTCTTTGGAGGATTTCCCCCATTGGCGCGAGTGATACACTGTGGAACATCGCCAATGGAGGAAGGGCTATATTTTTGGGTATTTTGCACAAGGTGTCTTCAGGGCATATGGAGTACATACTCTAAGGGATACAATGCAGGTGTTTTCAAGTTATGTCACTTCTCACAGGTCTCAGAATAGGTCCTCCAATGTATGGGAGAAGGGGTAACAGGGACGGTGACAAAATACTGTGTAATAGATGCCCCCTAAAGCATGAAGCCCGAGAGAGAGAGGGGTGAAGTGATTTACAAGAACATGGTCGACTGAAAACATGGCCATCGGAGAACCTGCACGAAGTACAACTGATATCTCAAATACATGAAGTACATGGTATGGGTGCAGCCATCCATAGCAGAGTACATAAAAATTTGGATCCAGGTATGGACGCAGCCATCCGATGAGGATCAATGAATAGATTCAAGCATGGTCGCAACCATCGAGCGAATGAGTCATGTAGTGATTATGATAATCCATAAAATGTAGCCTGGATCTCAACAGACAAAATCCAGGGTCTTTCGCTCCAACTCGACCCAAACACAGTACAAGTTCAAGCATGCGAATATAGGAGTCAAAGTCGAACATGCGAGAACATAATCTGATTACTAGTCAATGATGAAAATTGTTAATAGATGCAAGAGGTACCACCAATATTGACAATGGTCCTCAAGGTACTATAGGTACAATCCATGGCGTGCGAATTAGTGAGCCGGTGTCGAACACCTGTAGAATCATCCGATTGGAGGCCAATGATGAAAACCTCACGTCGAACACGAAGAACCTGCCATTGAGGCATGCAGGCTCTAAGGTACCTGAAGGGAGTCTCTAAGTCAATTTACTAGATAATGGCTGAAGTCGATAGGAAGTGACTTTGATCGAAGGCGGGCCATAATGCTTCCCACATCATCGACACAAGACAAAGAAGGATGAAATGTTTTGTGTGAAGTATCAGTGGAAGGTTGAGTATTCTGCAGAGGTCAACTTCTCTTGAACATATCGGCGGCACGACAGGAAACTTTGGCAGTATTTGACATCAAATGATCAGGGGTCATGGTGACAAAACGATGAGCAGATGAATGGTCAAATAGGATAACCCAAACCTGCGGAGGCAAGTGTGAAACAAGATGAGATGTCCCCACCCAGACACGAATGCAGACGAGTGCCATGTTCAAGAGCGACATACTGCCGACACGACGATGATTACGGTTCCTTTATTCCCCCACCATTTCTGGCGAGTACCTCGGTTATTTTTGGATGACAAGCTTGACGGGGATAGCATATGCTTGAGAGGCGTCATTTCGATGGAATCCGATGTCATTAAGTTTTTAACGAGTCTGAAAAAGGAAGAACTCGGTGTATTTTCATGTTTAGAGAGTTTGAAAAGACAGCGAAAAGGAAACTCCAGGGGTGTCCTTTTTCGTAAAGTTGTGTCTCTTGAGCCCGAAAAAGTATAAAACCATGCTCTAAAGAACCGCCCGACCATTACGACCGAGGAGTACTTTTCATAAGTAGTGAATCTGATATGAAAAAGTAAAAAAGCGATCAAAACCACGTCGTTTCGTGACCGTTAACGAACCAGAAACGACAAGGGTCCGACGATCTTTTCGTTTTTAAACGGTCGGAAAAGGTTTTAAAGACGATCGCCTCTCATGTCCGTTTAATGAGTCGAGAGGACCAACTCAACATTCTTTTCATGTTTAGAGAGTCAGAAAAGAGCAAAAGATGACTCCAAAGTGACTTTTTCGTGTATTTACCGAGTCTGAAAAAGTATAAAATACAACTCGTTTCGCCACCAAAGCAGCATAAACACCCGTCGCTGCACAAGAAATCGACGTAAAATCCATTTTTGACACAAATATTCATAAAATGACTTTTTAAAGCCTATTTAGGGGCCAAAAAGCTATAAAAAGGTGAAAATGGTAAATAAAAATTACTTTTCACTTTTTACCTTTGGAGAGAGACATTAGGGCTTTTTGGAGTGCGATCTTCAGTTGGCGATTGCGACCAATCCAGTGGACCATTTCGAGTGCTGTCAATGCCAGGTAAGAGGTCTTGTCCTTAGCTTCATTTTCATCTCCTACGGGGAGGATTTTTTAATTTAGGGGTTGCGCCCATTGGCGCGGGTTTCGAGCACGGACCCGTGCCAATGGGGCAAGTTTCCCATAGGGCGCGCGCCCATGGCCGCGTGCAATTTGTGGCAAAGTTTAACAAATCCAAACCTTTTTAACCTGCAATTTCAAGTTAATTGAGAGTCTAATTCACTATTTTGGCTTGTGTTTGTAGGGAAATCCACAAAAATGGTGATTGCATGGAAGGAACGCGAACATGAACAAGTGGACACATTGGCTTTGGCAGATGAGGATTGCATGGAAGCTCTCAGAGCGTGTGGGCTCAAAAAATACTTCATGCTATCCTATTTACGAGCTCAGCCAGAGCTCTTGCAGTATCTGATCGACTTATGGGACATAGAGGAACAGGTGTCCTGGATACGGGATCAGGTGTTGGAGTTAGACATATCGGATGTCTACTTCCTGACTGGATTGTCGTGACGAGGGCCGGTGCCTCGATTGACTGGGAGCAGGCCATCTGGAGAGAAGATGGATGAGGTGACGGCTTGAGTTTGCTCGGAGGCAAAATATGGGCAGGGCAGTTCGAAGGTGGATATCCCCACCGTTCAGGACTTGACACTGAGAGCATTACTATTCACCTTTACACGAGCTGCAGGGGCACAAGCACCTCATGAAGCTATGAAGAACCACCTGTTATTAGCAGTGGAGTACCTCAGCCCGACGATCTTCAATTGGGCGTCCATTGTGACAACCAATATGAAGAGGCAGCTGACAAAGGCCAAACGGGGCAAGCTGCAACAGTTCGGGTATGGTTCCATCTTGGTGACGTTCTTCTTGGAATGTGTGCCAAGCTTCCAGGGGCAAGGGGCCTTTGTAGTAGACCCATCACCTCGAGAGCTGAGGATGGCTTGATGGGCGGCACTGATGCCGAGGGGTGGTGGCGGCCAGCAGATGTCCTTTAGACCCGAGTTCTTCGGGTGGATTTGCCACCAACTGATAGTGGTGGAAGACTGGCTGTATGCGGGGACAAAATTCACTGGAGACCCTGACCTTCCCTTGCCAGAGGGAGAGGACTGGGATGAGGAGATTGGTAAGTCCTTATTTTTTTTTTGATTTTGTGGTTTTATAATTTTTTGTTAATACATATCTGTTCTAATAACCTTTATATGCACATGCAGATGTCGGCCCAGAGCATCCAGCTGGCATGTCTCCCATTATGAGGAGACATCCAGTAGCAGCAACAGCAGGAGCAGACCCTCAGGAGGAGGGTGGTGACAGAGGGGAGCTCATCTGGAACCTCGAGGCTATCACTCGAGGGATCCTAGATTATGCTCGGCTAGCGGATATCCCGCTAGCGTACCAGAGGCACACAGTAGGGGTGCCGACTCGCATCCACCATCTCCTGAGGCGCTTAGTGTGAGTGGTGAGGTGCTGCCATGAGCACCACCGAGACTAGATATCTAGGCTTTTCCTTTCATGCATATTTTTTGAGAGACATGTTGTCTCCGGATGTATTCAAACAAACATATATTATTTTTTGATGATGCACGGGGTGCAAACATTTTGGACACACACATATATATATATACATATGTTTTATGGTTTATTGTACTTTATGCTTCTTGTGTTATGTTGAATCACATGTTATGCAAATGCTGTCCAACACATATTAGCTAATGCATCGGTTAACGTATTAAGTCGTCTTGGAATATGCTGATAAGTAATGAAATCAAAATCCCTTTCTAATAACTTAACATGTAAATACAACCTTAAAATCCGATGATCTCTGATGGAATAACGCCCGTTGAGTTGGTGGACTACAAGTTGAGAGTCCAAGTTTACGACCAATGTTTGAATCCGAGGTTAATCGCCTCAGCTAATAATTCAATCACAACATTATATTCAGCGACATTGTTCATTGTACAACCTAGACAAACCCGTTGCATGTCTACTAACTCACCATGAGGATCATAGATCGCCCACGCCGCAGATGAAAAGTTGCGTGTACTGTGGCAAGCACCATCAACAAACCAACGTAAGGTGATCCAAACATCTACCCAAGAAGCAAAAGACACAATAAGCGGAAATCATGTCGACACACCAAAACAAAAATAGGAAAACATGCACACACAACGCACTTGATGAAAGCACACGTATATACAAAAAGAGAGTGCCTGGACTCATGCATAGTATTTTTTTCAGATAAAGCCCATTTCGCGGCTTATCCAGGGGATTGCCTTCATAATAAATAAGCTCGTAGGCGCCTTTTTGCAAAACTCTTTTCACAATGTAGGGCCTGTGCCACATAGGCTTGAATTTTCCTGCCCCCAGCTTATCATTAGCTTGATCGTAGAGCAGTACTAGGTCTCCCTCAATGAAAGAGCGGGGGTTAACAGTATTATCGAAGTGAGTTTTCACTCGCTTCTTCTGAGCTTCAATAGCTAAGGAGGCTAGACAACGAGTCTCATCCAGCCGTTCTAAGTAAAGAAGATGCTCTTCTACCGGAGTAGTATCAGGGAGCAATTCGACGGCTATATTTAATGAAGGAATCTCACACTCAATAGGAAGGGTCGCCTCCAGTCCGTAAGCTAACTGAAAAGGAGTGAAACCGGTGGCGTCCTTCACGGAGGTACGGTAGGCCCACAAACCAGAGAACAACATCAGATGCCAATTGGACTTATGCATGCCAACAGTTCTTTGAAGCATCGTGACCAAAACTTTGTTCACGGCTTCCACTTGACCGTTTTCCTGAGGATAGTACGGGGTCGAACTATCATGCCTAAGGCCCAATTGGGTTGTTAACTCGATCATCATGTGATTACAGAAATGCTTTCCATGATCAGTGACGATGGCTTGGGGTACTCCGAACCGCGAAATAACATGGTTGAACAAAAACTGTTCCACGATGTGATCGTCTTCTGACAATGTAGGCATCGCCTCGGCCCATTTCATGAAATAATCAATAGCAATGATGATGTACCCATGCCCCCTGGCTGAGCGAGGGTTACAGGTCACATAATCGATGCCCCATTTGGCAAAAGGGCCAACGGTTACAACGGGGTGCAGTGGAGCAGGGGGTGCACGCATCTTCCGTTGGTAAATATGGCACTCATGACATGAATGGACAGCAAGAATGAAATCCTTGAAAATGGAGGGCCAGAAATAGCCAGCACGGAGGATTTTCTATGCAGTGGCATATCCAGACATGTGACCACCACACGCACCAGAGTGGCAGTCATTCAAAAATCTCTCTGCTTCTTCGAGAGTCAAACATCGGCGAAGAACGGAATCAACACCAAGACGGTACAGGGTGTCCCCAACGATGCGATATGGTTGGGCTTGATGTCGGATCCGTCGAAGAGCATCCTTAGAGGTCTTGGGACGGAACGAGGACGTCTGCAAATAGACAATAATATCCCCGTACCAGGGATCGAGGGTGCTAATGAGGAAGAGAGTTTCGTCTAGAATGGAATCCTCTAACTGAGAGGAGGCAACAGTAGATGGCAAAGAACACAACAGCTCGGCAAAGACAAGTGATTTCTTAGACTTGGCAGCAGTAAATTCCAAGTCAAACTCTTGGAGGATGACTATCCACTTTGAGTATTTTCCCCCCAGTAGCTGGCGTGATAGAATGTAAGTCATAGGGTTGCAATCGAAGATCACTGTCATGGTACGCAACAAGATGTAATGACGAAAGTGTTGCACAGCGCAAATAACAGCTAGTGCCAACTTCTCAACATAAGCATATCGAGATTCCGTGTCTAACAAATTGCGGCTAAGGTAATAAATAACGTATTCAATGCCATCATCATCATCCTGAACCAGAACCATACCGATGGTGGTGTCAGCAGCGGCCAAATACAACGTGTAATCGTGATGATAATTCAGAGGCCACAACAAAGGGGGGGAAACCAGAAGAGTTTTAAGATGTGCGAAAGACTCTTCAGCTATGGCATCCCATCGAAACGGGGTGTCACGCTTGAGTAACCGTGTGAAACCTTTTGCCACCTCGGCATAATTTGGGATAAATCATCGTAAGAAATTTGCTTTCCCCTGCAAATTCTGTAGTTGCCGCAAAGAAGCAGGGGGAGGAAGATTCAAAATGGCTTCGACTTTAAGGGAATCCAAGCAAATGCCCTCTCGGGAGACGATAAACCCGAGAAGTCGACCAGATTCCACGCAGAAGACACATTTATGCGGATTAAGTTGGATATTGTAGTGTCGACAGTAGAAAAATCTCGCGGAGATGCGACGGATGGTCTTGGCACTTAGCCGAATGAGTGGGAAGGTCATCCAGATAAGGCTGTATGATGTGTCGGATATCATGAAAGGTGCAAGACATCGCACGTTGAAAAGTGGCATTGACATTCTTGAGACCGAAAGGGAGCTTTTTATGAGCGAAAGTACCCCATGGACAGATAAAGGCCGTCTAGTGTTGATCAGCAGGCGCGATATTAATCTGGTTGTAGCCAGAAAAGCCATCCATGAATGAATATATCTCACTCCCCGCACACTCATCAATGAGCTAGTCAATGAACGGTGTGGGGTAGTTATCTTTCGGGCAGGCTCGATTAATATCGCGATAATCGACACAGACGTGAATAGTACCCTGCTTCTTATCTACAGGGACAATGTTAGAGACCCAATCTGTGAGCGGGATAGGGTAAATGAAACCAGCTTTAAGAAGTTTTTCAACTTCCGCTTTGATTGCTGCAACCTTGCTGGGGTGCACAGGGCGTAAACACTGACGAACAGGTTTAGCTCCTAGATACATAGGTATCTCATGCACTACGATGTTTGGATCAATGTCGGGCATCTCTTCATACGACCATGCAAAGACGTCACAAAACTCGTGAAAAAGAGCTATATAGATTTGAATTTCCTCAGGAGTGTAGGTGACTCCTATGTAAATGTTCTCGACAATCCCTGGTTTGACAGAGATGTTGATAGGTTGGGTCTGTGTAATGTTTCCCAAATTCCCTTCAAACGATACTTGATAGACCTGAATAGGCATCTGAAGAGGTTGTGAAGGGAGACACGGAGCAAACCGCTTGAGACAAGCCAACATTTCCTGAAGGGTAGGGAGAAACGAGGAACGGTGATGAAGATTGAACCATGGAGGTTCCTCGAGAGACATGGTCTCTATGATGGCTTCGTTGGAAGGAAATATTTCCTTTAATGGATCCAAGGAGTCACATTCTCCAAGCCGAGGGGAATAGTCGTATGAGTCAAGAGCTCTGGTTAAAGAAGCAGATTCAGTAGGAGGAGCTGATACAACAGCAATTTCAATGTGGTTGAGCTCGGCAGGACTCAACGGCATCTCCTCGCCCCATGATTCTATTTGGTCGATGGGAGGAAGGACCCAGGGATCAGAACGAACCGAGATCATAGTGATGGAGGCGAGGTTTGGAGGTGGGAGCGAGAAAACACCCATGAGGGTGGGATCTTTGAAGAGCCCGGCTCCCACACTCTCGAAAGGGATGGAGGTATGCTCCACGAAGGGCACATTACCTTCATAAGAAGAAGCGAAGAAGGAGAGCTGGTCTACGGTGACAATTTTCCCCTGGTGAGGGAAACGAATGATGCGGAAGAGGGACGAAGCCACGGCGCGCATGGCATACATCCAACTCCGGCCCAGAAGGAGGTTGTAAGTAAGATTTGCGTCAACGACCTCAACTTCCAATTCAACAGTTTTCCATTCTAAAGTAATTGACAATCGTTGAAGAATACCATAGGGATGATATTCTCTCCCACCGAAGGCTTCCAGTGTCATGGGAGACTGGCTCAAAGTTGGAGACCTGATCGCTTTCCAGCAAGCAATAGACATGATGCAAGTTGACGCACCTTCATCAATAACTGTACGATGGATGGTTTTCGAATTGATGATGACTTGTATGAGAAAGGCGATCTGATGAGGCAGCCTTGGGACATGGCTCTCGAGATCAAAGGTGATCAAATCCGAATCTGCCGGGTCGATGCCACCGATGGCCGATAGCAGGGACTTCCTCTGAGGGTGCAGCTCTGGAGAACTCCTAAAGTGGACATAGCCGATGGAGCCTGCGCTAAGTCCTCGACTATGCTATAGTGCTGCACAACACGGGCATTTGGGTTGTAAGATGATCTCCGGAGTACTCCTTTGGGAGGGGGTCAGATTGTCATCTCGATACTAGGTCTCTCGATGTGGAGCGGACCAGAACTGGATAGAAGAGCGGTTGAGGGAACCTTAGGCTCCTTCCCGGCGGACAACGAATACTCCTTTGTTTGAGTCATTACATGAACAGGAATAGATCCAACCATGAAGACTTGGGAACCAAAGGGAGAAGAAGACGAAGATGGATTAGCCACCATTTGACTCTGTTGAGAGGGGAATGGTTCTTTAAGAACCGCAAAAATCCCAGGAGCACCTTTCAACAAACAACTAACCTTGGACCACCTTGGGCAGTCTTTGGTATAGTGATCCTCATCACAGATGAGACAAGGATACTTAGGTTTGCACTTGGCTCCTTCCTCGGATGGAGGTGTGGAGGAATCCTGTTTAGGTTGCTCAGACTTATTCTTTGCTTTCCCCTTTTTCTTTCCTTTCGAGGCCTTGTTCGCCGTGGTGGACTAGACAGCTATAACTTCGGAAGTACTTCCAAGATTAGAACCACCCTGAGAAGTGTTTTCAGTAGAAGCATTCAATTTTTGCTTCCCAGGGTTCGGAGATGATTTTTTCGACGACGGATTCACAGAGCCAATAACCCCATCAACAGATGGATTTGGTGGAGCTTTGGACGTACCATGTCTTGGGGCATCAGGAAAATACTCATATAAAGTACCTGATTGAGAATAAACTAAGTCAATGTACTGAGCATGCGCGATAGCTTTCTCTTTAGTTACGCAAGCTCCCATGGCAATGTCTCGTGTGATCTTAGGGACAAAGGATGTCATGAACCAATCAGTGAGGAGTTGATTAGGAATCCAAAACTTGATCAACCGACGACGCCTTCTCCATTCATGTATGTGATCAGAGATGTGCGTAGCCATGTCCTGCTTGAGAAACGTAAGGAGATGAGTTCTTGTCTCGTACCGAATGGGTAACTGAAAATGAGTAAGGAATGCCATTGTCAATGAATCAAAATCTTGAAAAGACGCACGGGTCAATTCAATGTACCATTTAGCAGCGGAGCCGGTGTGAGTCCTTTGGAACACGCGAAGCCGAACTAAATCGTCAAGCCATGAATTGGACAAACACCAGAGGTGATAAGTCATTACATGGGCTTGAGGGTCCTCTCCAGCTTTGTCATCGAACTTGGGGAAATCATCGGGTATCTTAGTTGGAACTGGCGGCCATTGTAGATTATGCAAGATAGGATTGTTGGTTAATTTCGACACATCGGGCAGTTCCAACGTTGCTAAGAATGGTAGTTGTGGGTTGAAGGACATCTGCGGATATGAGGTAGGGCCAGAGTTCCATCTAGTTGCTGGTTGCGCCCATTGACCTTGTCCAGATGGACCAGGTTCAAAAGGACCTTGTCCATAGGAACTCTGTCCATAAGGGTTATATCCATAACTAGATGGTTGATTCTGGTTCTGCCCCCCAGCACCCCATTGGTTACCATACTGACCAGCAGGAGCAACATTGGGTTGCTGATAATTTTGATAAGGAGTGGCCTGCGGCTGTTGATAATTTTGATACAGGGCGAATTGATTTTTCCCCTGGGGTTGTTGGTATCCATACGGTTGCTGGGCTCCATATTGAGCCTGGGAACTAGGCTGCGTTTGATAAGAAGGTTGGGATTGATACCCACCTTGTGACTAGAGACCAGTTTGATTCTGGGGCTGGTAACCGGGTTGAGCTTGAGAAGTAGGAACCATCTGCATGCCTGGTTGAGCAGGCCCAAAGAGATATCCTTGCGAAGACTGAGGTTGGGCCATCTGGCCGGAAGGTTGTCCTGGTTGGATTTGAGATGGACCTACTTGCCCAAAAGGTTAAGCTTGTTGGGTGTTTGGTTGTCCTTGTGCAACCGAAGGTTGTCCTTGCAGACCAGATGACTGACTAGGCTGAGTAGCGGGCTGGCCTTGCTGCATGTAAGGCTGACCACCCTGCCCAAAAGGGTACCCTTGCTGGGTTCCAGGTTG
Source organism: Pinus taeda (assembly GCA_000404065.3). Lineage (NCBI taxonomy): Eukaryota > Viridiplantae > Streptophyta > Pinopsida > Pinales > Pinaceae > Pinus > Pinus taeda. The sequence continues at coordinate 3,588 of APFE031425731.1, read as the reverse complement.
TCCTTGTTGAGCATAAGGTTGTCCTGGGTTTCCAGAAGGTTACCCAAGATAGGTAAAAGACGGACCACCAGAGGCCGAAGGTTGTCCCTGGGAGGGTTGTCCTTGTGAGCTTGCCGGTTGCCCTGGATAGGTTTGGCCATAATACTGCTGCCCATAATTAGGCTGCGTGTAGGATGGCTGACCTTGGTATGATGGTCCTTGATATGGCTGCCTTTGATCTAGACGGAATTGGCCACCACCATAACCAGTGGTACCCCAAGCAACATTCAACAGAATTGAAGACTCAACTGCGGGTTGAGCTGGCAAGGAGGTATACAAATGATGACCTATAGGGTCATAATAGGGGCCTTGCGCACCTGGATTTTGGACAACATGCAAGTATTGAGAATATGCCCCCCCCCCCTACTGAAATGGCATCAGAAGAAGGTGGGGCGCTGCTTGCAGGGTGAACAACTCTGGCAGCATGTGCCAATTGACTACTATGTACTGGACCACGGGACGGGCCGGCAACAGTAGTTATGACAGAAGATGCCGTAACGGCACTAGCAACTGGAGTCGATGATGCGACACAAACGGTCGGATTGGTCGGAACTGACATGACAGCGGTATGGTGAGCTTGGGAAACAAAATATTCCGTAGTGGGAACGATGTTATTATCCCACATAGAAGAGGAATTCCCAGAGCCCATGGCATCCCTCAGAGATCTATAGTACGCAGGCACTGTAATACCGAGAGGTGTAACAGTGTAGGGCGTAGATATGACCAGGGATGTCGCCGGGATATGAGTCTCAATACTTGACATAACAGGTGTTCCACTTGATACAGGAGATGTGTCTTCCATATCAGAAGAAGCCATCGGGGTCGAAACACCAGTAGGAGTAGAGGGATAATCCTCTTCAGAAGGCTCCCAAATAGGGTTCCAAAAAAAATCGTAAAGCTCGTCCTCTGGAGCACGAGAGTTCAGCAGTTGGACACTTGGAATAACAGGGAAAGTGTCACCACAAACCGGTGTCTCAGGAGCAGCAGAAGAAGGAGACCCTTGGTCACTTGGGACGGGAGATGGGATCGATGGATCCGCCAGGATGATCGAATTCAACAAAAAATCCTAGACAAGATAACGATAAAAGACCCTACTCAAAACTAGCGTAAACAAGATCTAACAAGGTAAATGTAATCATGGTCGAATAAATTTTTAAGACATTAGGAAACAACTTGACCTTTTCATGTTTTAAGAGTCGAGAAAAGGACAGAAGATGACTCTAGTCGCCTTCGAATATTTAGTGAGCCCGAAGTGACAAATGCTCAAGTGAGCCTTTTCTTTTAAGGAGTTCGAAAAGGATCAAAAAGTGACTACTCTGGAGAAACTAGGCAAGGGGTTTACCAGAAAATCCGTAAATTTGCATATACACCTTAGCAATCATATGAAAGCCAAGGACTTTCCATACGGCATTCAATCTTCCTGAATGCTGTGTTCGGTGCGTTACAGGCTGTAAGGCAGCAGACACGGCTTCCTATGGATCAAGGATGATAACCTAGTGGAGTCTCCCCATATATACGCGACGGTACGTGGGAGCACAAGTCCATACTAGACCACAGTTGAGTCACACAAGGAGGAATCACCCAACCTTATGTGAGAACAAAGTGACTAGGTTAATGGCCGGAGCATGTCTCTAGCCTAGACCTCTAGAATGTGAGCGTTATGTTCCAATGCATTTTTATGTTCATTCGATTTATTTTAAAGTTGATCTTGAGTTAAGTTTCGGTTTTCAGGTCCTACAGTATGTAATTTCACAAAATCCCTAAATGCAATCTATATGCCAAAACATGTCATTCCATTCGATGGATGCTAATTACAAGAGAGTTAGAGAGCTTTCATGCAAATGAAACGATCACAAACAACAAAGAGTTTCCCTAATGAAGCTAATGCAAATCAATAAACTTTTCTTTTAAGATTACTAGATCACTAATCGAAATGGAAAGTCCTAATTTTCATTAACTATTTCAAAGCAGAAGAGATTTCCTTTTTCAATAACGACAAAATGCATTAAAGAAATTTTGAGAAATAATACAAACAAATTCTAACCAATACACACACGTTCAGTTCCTCAAATCAGCATATCAAACCTTTAAAGAACCAAAAAGATCCCAAAGCGAACAATGAGCCATGTGATCTGGGCTCAAAGTGAGATGAAGCGGAATTCAAGTGAAGACGAAGCAAATCACACAAATAACGCAACGAAGCGATTCACAACTACCAAACAAGTGTAAGGGAGCAAACGAAAGAGTCGACTGGACAAAAAAAGATCAAAATACCTTAGGAAGGCTCGATTCACAAGGCCACTAGATGCCCTAGGGCTAGAAATGAAAAATCGATAGAAAAAAGCAAACACCCAAAGGGTATCGATCGAAACTAGTCAAATCACACTCCAACACACGTAAGTAGTATGATCAAGGTACTTAGGAAAAAACCAAAGCTCAAAAAGTTGAGAACCAAGCAAACTTCAAAATTTTACAGGCCTGGCATGACTGTCAGGCTACAACTAGCGCCTTTCAGGGATTGGCGCGGGTTGTAAGTGTGCAACATGTGCCAACTAGCGCGACTGTCATGCTATAAACTAGCGCCAATCGAGTTTGCTATGGAAAAATAAAAACAAAAGAGCCAAGGCTAAACCAGAAATACCTAAGTACTCTCAAGAGGCAAAAGAACATAGGTATCCAACCCAGAAAGCAAAACAAGCGGGAGAAACCATGGAAACAATCAAGGAACAAGGCAAGTTCCAAGTCGTTCAGTTTGCAAACCAAACCAAAGATGGACTGAAGTAGCATTGATCTACTTCGCTAATGCAAAGCAATAGCGTTTGGAAGGCTATCTAGCCAGACTTCAGGCTCCGTCTAAAGTTTACAAATCAAATAACAAGACAAGATAAACAAACAAGGCAAAAGCCAACTCCCCAGCGGAGTTGCCAAATTGTTGTACAGGTAAATCCCCTCTGTGGACAGAGGCGATCCCACTAGCCTAAATGGGGTCTAGCAACAATCAAACAATGCTAACATGCAGGTTCCTAATTGCAAAGTAAGGCCAATGATGAGAGCCTACCTCGAATCAAACGCTTATATTCGTAGAAGAGTCGTCGCTTCCGTTCTTTCGCTTCAGCTAGTCACAATCCTCATGATCCTCGTGAATAGACACCTGCACATGCAAAGAACAAAACAAATAAAAGCATAAAATCCAAGAAATGCAACTATGTATCAGTCAGAAAGGATACAACTCAAACATCATAGTAAAGACACATGAGTGGAACCATAATGATAGTCGTCTATTATTATTGATAAACAAAAGAGAATACAACCAAGTTTTGACGTCAAATCCTCCTTTGGCAGGGTGATCAGCAACACATGCCTTGCAAAGCTTGTAGGGGATGGGAACAAGCCTCTCTCTCCTTGATTACTTGGACATGGATCCCCCCCTTAAATATTTAGCCTCATAGGGATGAACAAGGCCTCTTGCAACATGAGCTTAGCAATTCTCAGACTTTGGGACTTAGATTTGGGAGCTTGAAAAGTAGAATTACTAACTAGCTTGTCAAA
>APFE031425729.1:25772-37983 GCA_000404065.3 Pinus taeda | reverse complement strand
TTTTTTTGTATAAAGACTATTCTATTAAGATAAAAGGAAAAAGATATTTACAAAGAGGTTTGAACCTCTGAGGGGACTATAGCCTGCCCTCTACCAAAAAGACTGTTGCAGGTAGCACATTGCCTTCCTTTTACAAAAGTGAGAATCATAGAAGTGAGAATTATGGTAAGCTTGAGAGACCCAACACTAAACTGAGCTATATAAGATCAAAGCTTCAGAAGAAGCTGATCTTTTACAAAAATGTTGTCCTTTATCGTCACTATTACAAAAAGATTGAAAACCAAAATTATGTCCTGGAGATTGTAAAATTTCATGCTGATAAGAAAAGAAGCCATGCACATTGAGAATTTCACACAAAAACCAGAAATTATAAGATAACTTGATGTCATGTCACTAAATCCAAGAGTAATTAAACCTGCGGTGGAGAGCCTGTAGCGTTCTCATTTGCCTGGTTGGGGGAGCTTACCCAAGTTACCATCACATTGTCTTCAACTTCCATCATACTGCCTTCTAGGGGAAGAACAAGGTTCAGAACACTTCCAGAGAGGTGCGCAGGCTCACAAGCAATAATTTTCTCTTGAGGTGAAGCTGGCTGAGGTTGAATGTCTTCCTGTTGGCCCTCCTCGTGGAACACAGCAGAGTCATTGAGGACGACTCCAGCCAAACTACCCTGAAAATCACTAGAATTCTAAGAATGAGGCTGTTCCATGGAGGGTTCATCCGAGCTTGTAAGCTCATTGAGAAGATAACAGTTATAGTAGCTGAGATAAGAGGCTTATTAAGCCTACTTCTGAACTTTAACCGGGTCGTTTGAAAAGTGTTGTTCAGGGTAGGTCTAGAATGGTCACAGGGCGGAGATGATGGAGAGGCAGAGGCTAACGGAGTTATGCATTGAGGGACAGAGCCACCACGACCGCGAGAACCTCCACGGGACCCTGAATTACTGCCACGCCTAGGGATGTTGTGATGACGGGCCATTACAGTATGAATCTGTGGCCAGACACAGGCTAATTGAACCCAGTTCGAGGACTAGACCTCTGTACAGAAGACCCAAATGCAAAGCTCGCAGTATATGGAATAAACCACAAGAAAAAACCAAGCAAAGACTGAATTACCCCAATGCACGAACCAGACACTTTCAGAAAAGACCAAATCGAAACACCTTACAGAGACGGGAGACACGAAATCAGTAGACCGAACGCAGAAGGAGAAGACTAACTCAATACACTAGACACCTATGGAGAGAACCAGAATCATATACCTGAATCAGGCAGATTGAGACCAGTTATGAAGCCAGGGGGGCTTCCAAATTCTCTGAGCTACGCAGGGGCGCTGAGGACATAACCACCAGAGGAGAACCAAAGTGCCAATATCTGAAGAACTCAGAGCAAATATGCCGTGGTGAATGCGCACCATACTGAAATCACTTGCCTGCAGACCTCGAGCCCGATGATCCATTAATGCCTGTAAATCACATACCTCGAACCGCCAGAGCCAGCTAAGTGGAATGCCAGCTGCCCAATTCGCATGCACAGGCATTAACACGTTATTAATGCACCCGCATACGGGTGTGAATCTTCCTTCGACTGCATATCATTTGTTACGATGGTGTGGAAGTTAGAGAGTTGGTTTTCAGAAGCTATGCTAGATAGAGAGCCTTCAAAGAATTCCCTTCCACTATCCACTCCTAAATTAGCAAGAAAGTTTGCCAACTTGTTCCCTTCTCTTCTGATGTGTTTGAAGGAAATTGCTTGGTGATGAGAAAGCCATTGATTAAGAAGCTCAAGTCGTGGAGCCATTCTCCAGCTGCTGCTGACCTTGTGAACAGGGGATCCCTGCATAAGTTTTGAGGCCATAGTGATGATAATTTGGGAGTCCCCTTCCACAATAAGAGGAAGGAACCCTCGTTCTTGCGCCAGATTAAGCCCTCTCCATAATCCTTCCAGTTCCGCTGCATTGTTGGTATTCCAGCCAATTGAGCCAAAAAAAGTTATAAGGGGAGTACCCTGGTAATTTCTGATGGCTCCACCAAATCCCGTTTTCCCAGGATTACCCCTCGAAGCTCCGTCAAAGTTAAGTTGAAACACATTGATTGGCAATGGAGTCCATCTTGCTAGAGTATCCTGATGCTTTGAGGAGTTATCATTGGAAGAGAGCGGATGCTTTAATTGAATCTGCCAGTTGTCCCATATAGCTTGTTCCTGCGGGAGTGATGGGAAATCATATTTGGACCAGACTTTGATAGACAAAGTTTCTTTAATGTTATGGTGCAATCCGGTCCATATCTGCTCAATCGAAAGTGATTGATCTTTAAAGATCCTTATGTTTCTCGCCTTCCAAATATTCCACATTAGTAGTCTCGGTATGAGTTGCCATAGTGTGTTAAAAATTTTTCTTTGATATGGCTCTTGGCTCCAGGTGCGAAGGGTGCCTTTAATGTCCCAATGCACTATGCCTTCCTTTTGACAGCGGAATGTGACCTTTTCCCACAGCTTCCTTCCTAGCTGACAGGTTTTCATAAGATGTAATGTTGGTTCCTCTTCTTGTTTGCAGTTGGGACATATGGATGGCCCAAAGAAGTTCCTTTTCCTGAGGTTGTCCCATGTGAGAATCCTGTTGTGGGACAAAAGCCACAGAAAAGTAGAAACCTTCGGCCATATAGAGGAGTTCCATATCTTATCCCATAAATTATCTTTGATTACCCTGTCTTTGATGATGATTTTGTAAGCTTCTCTGGTGGTGAAAGTGTCTTTTTCCTCGTATCCCCATATAAGAATGTCCATACCTGCCGAAGATAGAATTTTTCGTTTTTGAAGTTCTGAGGAAAGAGAAAGTTGAGTTTGCTCCGGGCTGTGAGGTATTATATGACTAGCTTCTTTCCACTTTCTGTGTTCTTGGGCAGTGTGTGAGTCCCAAAAATGACTCACCTTATCATACTAATTTATATCTTGATCTGGGAGTCACGGGAGAGTGTCTCTGAGGTTTGGAAGCTGCTGCCATGAGTCTTCCCAAAACCTTGTTGTGTGGCCATCCTTCACATCCCAAAAACTATGCTTTTGTATTAGATTTCGATGTTGAATGGCTGAGTTCCAAATAACTGATCCTTTACTACCTTCTGACATTCTAATTCGCTCCTCTATGGGCGTATTTCTTGCATATTTCGCTGTCCATAGGGAGGCCCAAGGAGTGCTGGGATTTGAGAGCCATATCCACCAGATTTTGGCCCCCATTACCATATTGCTATGTTCTGGGTCTCTTAGCCCAATGCCTCCAGCTTTTTTAGGTAGACATGCCTTCTCCCATCTGACTAGAGCCCACTTTCGATTTGGACCCGAGTTTCCCCATAAGAAATTAAGTTGTTTTATTGCTCTGAGAACCCACTTAGGTGCCGCCAATATGGAAAAAAGGTAAAGAGGCATGGACTGTAGAACAACTTTAATTAGCACTAGCCTACTAGCCATATTTAGAGCTCTGTCGGTCCATAGGGACAATCTGGCTTCAAGTTTTTCTAAAAGGTTATTCCAAGAGGAATTCTTGAGAGCCGAGGCAATTAAAGGAGCACCCAAGTATTTAGAAGGAAGGGAAGCGATGGTGAAGCCTAGGATACGAGAAATTGCTCTTTGGGTGGTGGGAGGCATATTGAAGAAGAATATCTGAGATTTAACTTTGTTAATGAGAGCTCCAGAGGCATTCGAGAAGTTTGCAAGAATTGATTTGAAAAATCGTGCTTCTTGAACAAATGGATGACCAAATAACATATTATCGTCTACGAATTGCTAGTGAGAAAAGGCGGGGTCCTGGTGGAAAGCTAGACCTTTGAGGCTTTGAGAGAGGATAGCCGATTGGATGCTGCGGCCTAGGCCTTCAGCTAAGATGACAAATAGAAAGGGCGAGAGAGGGTCACCTTGTCTGATACCCCTAGTAGGAAGGAATGTGGGCGACGGGATTCCATTAATGAGAATAGAGAAGAACGAGGAGGATAATAGATTACTAACCTATCTGATCCAGGAGGGGGCGAAACCAAAGGCATTGAGGATTTTTTGCATATATTCCCAACTAATACTATCAAAAGCCTTAGATAAGTCAATTTTGAGCAGCATACCTGGTTTTTTTGAATGCTTGAGAGACTGGATTATTTCATGGGTTAAAATAATCCCATCCATGATCTGCCTTCCTTCTACATATCCATATTGTTCTGTAGATATAATAAGGGGACGCAAAGGCTTCAATCTAGAAGCTATAACCTTGGAGACAATTTTGTATATAATGTTGCACAAAGCAATCGGTCTGTATTTATCTGGAGTGTAGGATTCCTCTACTTTGGGGATTAATGCAATGAATGTTGCGTTCATACCTGGATACATCCATCTTAAAGTGCGTGATTCTTCCACGACCTGCCAGACTTCCCATTTAACTAGATCCCAGAAATGTTGAAAAAAGTTTGAGGTGAATCCGTATGGTCCTGGCGCTTTCCCTGCTTTCAGCTGATGCACAGCAGTCTCAACCTCTTGAAGACTTATGGGCTTGAGAAGGAGAAGATTATGATCTTCAGTGATTAATCTGGGTATATGTCTGATGACTTTATCAATAGCCTCTGTTCTGTTTATGTTAGGTTCTTGATTCATCTTCTTGAAGTAATTGAGGAATTCCTATTCAATGCCTTCATGGGTTTCAATTTTGCTTCCTTGCTCATTGTTGATATGGGAGATTTGATTGTTCATTCTTCTTTGCAATGTAGTTTTGTGAAAGAATTTCGTATTCTTTTCACCCTCCTTCAGCCATCGAACTCTATATTTTTGCCTCCAGAGAGTTTCCTCCTGTAAGTCTCTCTCAAGGATTTGATTTTCTATGGACTGCTCTTTCTTGGCTAGCTCATCAGAGCGTCCTTCAATGATCATTCTTTGTTGAATAGCTTTCATTTCTTGATTGAGAGTTTCCTTAGCTTTGAAGATGTTGCCGAAGATGGATTGATTCTAGCGTTTAATTTCCCCCTTGAGATATTTCAGCTTCCTTTGGAATATGGACATTTTTGTGCCATTCGTTGGATTGAATTTTAACCAAGATGCTCTGACAAATTCATAAAAGTCTGGATGAGATAGCCAAAAAGCCTCAAACCGGAAGGGTCGCCTTGTATTGCAACCAGGATGATTCCAATGAAGGGTGATTGGCCAATGATCAGAGCCTGAGATAGGAAGGATAGATGCAATGAATTCTCCTCCTAGATGAACTGCATTATCAGAAATCAGAAATCGATCAAGACGAGAGGCTATTTGCATTGGTTCTGCCCTTTTGTTGTTCCAAGTGTATAGGTCGTTATTTGAAGGAAGATCTATCAGCCAATTATTCTGAATGAAGTCTTTTAATATAGAGCCATCCCTATTTATTATGCAACGTCCTCCCTTTTTTTCCTCCATTGTTGAGATCATGTTGTAGTCTCCTCCAGATATCCATAACGGGTATATCCTCTCTGTATTGAGCTGCGTCAAGGCATCCAAAATTTCAACCTTGTGCTGGGTTTCTTGAGGAAAATACACATTTGTCATATGACCATAGATATTGGTGCCAATTATGTGAAAGATGGCTTGGATGAAGTTTTTATTTGCATGTATGTTGTTTAGTTGAATGATTCGTGCATCCCAGAGCACTGCAAGTCCTCCTGACGCTCCCTGAGCATCAACAGCTGTTACTAAACCTCATGGCCAGGCTTTTGCTGCTATTTTTTCCAAGACTGTCGAATTACATTTTGTTTCTTGCAAAAAGAGAATTGTGGGTTTTTCCTCCATTAGCATATTTTTTAGTAGTCTTCCTTTCCTTGGGCTATTGAGCCCTCTAATATTCCATGAGATCAACTTCATTGGGAAGGTTTGGGGTTGACATTGAAATACATGGTTAACTTAGCATATCTGCCTGATTCTACCAATACTTCTCCGATCTTGATGGTTCTTTCCAGAGTAGTTTTCCTTCCTCGTTTCTTACTATCTTTGGTGATGAATTTCCCATCCCATTGGCTGCCAATTTGAACCCCTAATGAGTATTTTTTTTGGGATTTATTGAGGACTGCCACTAGATTATCCACTTGTCGATCAGGTATCTTGTCGAAGTTTCCTATTTTACAGGCCTGTTCTAAGCCTAAAATATCCATCTCACCAATATCTATAGATTCTGTGTCCTCCTCCATGAATTGAGGTTCTTGATAGCTTCCATCGCTTTCCTTCTCGTCTTTTATATTGGGATTGGTACCGTCTATATCCATTTCAGGGAAGCTCCAAGTATTTGAAGTAGTCTTGAGATGATTGCCCCCTTGTTCTACACCCTTTTCCCATATTTTCGATTGGGATCCTTCAATCTTTTCCTGACTAACTCCTTTTTTATTGGAGGGTGTATTGTCTGGATCCTGCATGTCTTCATTGGCTAAAGCTTCAAAGCTATTGCTTGTCGAGGGTTTTGATTGATCCACTGGAGGAATCTTTGTAGAGACTGCTGATTTTTTATTTCCTCTTCTGCGATTTAGCACCTTAGTGAAGCCATCCAGCGTTGGGTTTTCCAGGTAAGTTTGAACCGAGGGTTTGCTATTCAATGGGCAGTCTCTGTAGAGATGTCCTAAATCATGACATTTCCTGCACCTAAAGGGTACATGCTCATAATCAATTAACTGTATCCATTCAACATCTTCATGAAAAAGACTTACCATATCAGGCAAAGCTTGTTTAAGGTCCATGTAGACGCAGATCCGTGCATATGAGGTGTATCTATGCGTCTTTGTTTCTTCTGCTACCTTGACGAAGTCGCCCAGAACATTGCCAATCGCCTTGAGAGACTCCTCTTCCCAGTATTCCAATGGCAGAGAGTACAGCCTGATCCACACCGGTGCGCAACTTAGGTCTTCCTTATCAGGGTTGAATCGTTCGATCCATTCTTTGAGAAATAGCCCGGCAGAGTTAAAGAAATAAGGTCCTCCATCTAAAACTTTGCTTATGTCTTCCAAACAGTTGAATACTGTAGTGAAAACCCCCTTAGGCCCTAGATGCAAGGTTATGTGTCCTTTTGGATGCCATTTAACATTTATCCAGGCTCTCAACGCCTTCTCGTTTGGCCATATTCCAATGAATTTGCCTATGAGGGCATGATCTCTCATGTACTGAATTCTGGCATTGATGCGATGGCTTGGAAGCTCTACTTTTGGCCTATGCATGGCTACTGGCTTGCATGTGGAAGAGCTGACTTTCGGCTTGTCTTTCTATGCTTGTTCAGTATGCGTCTGCTGGCTTCTGTCTGTGTTTTCATCCTTGTGCTCCTTTCCCCTGTCTGAATCCTCGATATTTCTTGGCTGGTTGTCGTTTGTTGGAGGAGGCACCCCTCCTTCCCCCTGAGGGGGGTTCATTATTTCCGTTGGCCAAAACCTACGGATTAATGCCTGCTACTCTGCCGCTTTCTGCCAATGGTGAGCTCTGTCAGGAGGACCTGTCATAGCAGGTATTTTCTGAAACCCTAATGCGAGTTGCAGAGCCCCGCGAGTTCTCGAACTGGAATGACTATTTAGTCGTTTCTCTAGTTAACTGGTTGCTCTGTTTTTATATTTTATAGGTTGCAGTCACAAGGGACCAGGTCCTCGGCTCTGCTCATAACTAGGCAAGGTGAGCCCTCTGTCCTTACTTTATTTCCTTCTCATAGTTTTCATATTTACTAAGGGTAGTCGCTTCTTGTGAGTAAGGACTTCCTCTTGTGGCTACAACCCAGTTATGGGTTCTTCTCCCTGGTGTTTTCCACTTCTCCGGTAAGACTTCAAACCCTCTCCTTTGTTTTTGATTGAATTTGTGGAAAACCTGTGATCAGTTATGAAACCAACGTTTCGGACTACCTTGGTGAGTCCATCATCAGGGCAATGAGATAGTATTTGAGAAGAGAGAATGAATTCCAGGGCTTTATTAATAGTTGATTTTGTTATTGTTATTTATTTTTGGTCGGCTAATTAATAATTTGAATAATTATTTAAGTGAATATTAATTGATTAATTATTTATTTGATTATATTTATGTATTTTTAATTATTAATAATTTATTAATTTTGAATACTATTTGATATGTTTGTTTATGTATTTAATATATTGTAGATTTATTATTTTTTTTTTTTTATTTTTTTTATACATATGTATGTTTTATTAATATGGATATTATTAATATAATTATTATTATATTTATTTATTTTATTTATATTATTATTTTATTTATTTATTTATTTGTTTATTTATTTATTTATTTATTATTTTGTTATGTGAATATATTTTTATATGTTTTGAATTTAATTTATTATTATGTTATTGTTATTATTAACATAATTATTGGATATATGATAATATTTGATTATTGTTTGGCTTGATTTAATTAATCATTTTTAATTATATTTATTTGTATTTATTTGGTTAAGGGTTAATGATGTTTTAAAATATGTTATTATTCTATTTGTTATTATTATGAATGTGTATTTATGTTATATGTATATTCTATTTATTAATTGGTTAAGAATTAATATTATTTATTATTTATAGTTATATTGTTGTTATTGTTTTAAATTTTATTTAATTCATGTTTACTAATAATATTATTATAATACTTTATTCTATTATTATTATATACTATAGATATGTATTAATGTTATTAATAATGTTTATTTATTTATTTTATTATAATTTTGTTTAATTTTTAATTTTTAAAGAAGGGTAAAATTGATTGATTAGTGCTTGTTTGATTTATTTATTAGGGGCTTCCATGTGTTACTTAGTTTAAGGCCATCATCTTTATTCATGTTATTAGAGGTTTTTTCGATTTCTATAGCTTCCTTCACCCTTCTTTTTAAGTAGTGGTCTTCTTTATGAATTAATCTTGCCTCTTCTATGCAGATATAGTGTAAGGACGAGCATGCATGCTCAGCTAGACCTGATTTTTCTGATCTATTTTTTGAAATATCATTAATATGCTCTCTTAACCTAATGCCGAAAGATCTTCCTGTTTCCCCTATATATATTTTACCACAAGAACAAGGAACTGAGTAAACGCCTTTGAGATTTTTTGGGTCTATTAGGTCTTTGGTGGAGCTTAGCATGTTTTTGATGGTGTTAGCGGGTGTGAAGGCCACCATAATGTTGTGTTTAGTGAGAATTCTAGATATTTTGTCTGTGATGCCTTTAATATAGGGTAAGGAGATTCTAGGGTTTTCTAGGGTTTTCCTTTTTGGTTATTGGTTGTGGACTTTTTTATGATTTTATGGATAACGTTTTTTTCATAGCCATTGTTTATGAAAACTTTGTAGAGGTGGTTGAGCTCTTCTTCTAAATGTTCAGGGTCTGAGATCCTTGAGGCTCTGGTAGCTAGGGTTTTGATGACACCAACTTTTTGCTTCGGGTGGTGGTGGGAGTCTGAGTGAAGGTATCTGTCAGTGTGAGTTTGCTTCCTAAAGACTTGGTGGCTTAGCTTGCCATTTTTCTTAGTGAGAAGGACATCTAGGAAGGGGAGCTGATTGTCTTTCTCAATCTATATAGTGAATTTGATGTGCTCTGAGAGGCTATTTAAGTGGGATAAGAATTCATTAAGTTTTTCTAATCCATGTCTCCATTTGGCAAAAATATCATCTATAAATCTTTTCCATTCATCAGGGGTGAAGGGGAAAGATTTGAGGGCTTTTTGTTCAAAATGTTCCATGTATAAATTGGCAATGAGAGGGGATAAAGGAGATCCCATGGCCACTCCATGAGTTTGTTCATAGATTCTTCCTTTGAAAGTGAAGTAAGAGGATTTAAGGCAAATTGTTACTAGATCTACAGTTTCATGGTCTGTTATATTCTTCAAAACTTCTATGGCTTCATCTACTGGAATCTTGGTGTAGAGAGAGACAACATCAAAGCTGACTAGGAGATCATTGTTGCTAATTTCAAGGTTTTTGATCCAATCAATGAAGGAGGTGGAATCTTTGATGTAAGAGGGAGAGTTACCTGATAGAGGTCTAAGCTTGCTTGCAAGGAATTTTGCTAACCAGTAGGTGGGAGATCCTCTCCTTTGTTGTTTCACGCTCCTTTGGTTCAATTTCGAGTAGTTAGACCTCTAACGCCTCTCTGTTGGCTCTGTCTGCAAGTGGATTGTAGCTCTGGACGCTTGCTTCCATGCTTGTTGCTGCCTAGTGAACCTGAGAGGGTCATTCCTCATTACTGATATATGTCTTGTTTTGTTTTTGTTACAGTTCCAACATTCTAGTTGTCTAGTAGTTTTCTTATGTTCTGGGAACCTCGGCTCCTCGTTTGTTGTTGGGTTATCTTTTGATCCACCCTTTTGTATAATTTATTTTTTTGCAACAGTCATAGAGTCTTTCTGGGTATTCAAACCCTGGGTCTATTGTTGGTTGTCTATAATAAGACTCTTCCCATCTTGACAATTGTTCTTCTGATATTTTGTAACTTATTTTCGTCCAAGACTATTATTTGGAAAATAAAGAAAATTTTCATATGGCTATGAATTACCTATGCATGCAATGTGGTTATTTTAATGTTGAGACTATTGATCTATCGAGGGTTTCTCCATGTCGTTTGTTTGTTATTCGTATGCTTGACACTTGTTACTGGCTGGAACTATGAATTCACTCTCTGTTATTAGGATGTCTTCGACTGCTACTAGAACTGTCCTCGAGACACTCTATTGCTAGATGATTGTTAAGAAATAAACGTTTTGGAAAGAGAAATGCACTATTCTGGTCTGTCAATGCACACAGTAATTTAATGGAAAGAGAGTGATAGCTAGCTGCAAATGGATTCAAATGTTTTGAACAGAAAAATAAATAAATAAATAAATAAATCTTTTTTTCTTCTATTCCATCTCATGTAATCGAACCTGTTACAATTGTGGTATATTTTCTTTTGAACTATTTTGAGACAGTTTCTCACAACTGCTAGTAGTTACATATGTAGTTACATGGTTATGATAACTTTTCTCTTTTTTCTTACTTTATTGGAATTTTATGAAGGACAACGGTTAAATAAAATAAAAGAGACAAAAGGTGGTTGTAACAGCCTTCAACAAACCATAATGTTCCTAAATTCCATTTGACTAATAAGTTAAAAATGTAGGTCCCTAAATGTTGTTTAGCTAACAAATGGAAATGGAAAATAAATGATTAATGTGAACCTGTCCTTCTTAGCTGAGACCAAATACCCCAACCATGATACCCTCAACTAGATGCTCCTTCATCAACACTAATAGAGTCCAAGAGGCTCCCAAACATTACTTCTAACTTTAGTCAAAACTCCCACATGTAGCTCAAGCATGAGTGGCATAATGATGCTCAATCTTGGCTCAACCTTTGGGCGATTAAGGAGCAAATCATCGTGGTAAACAACAATAGTATCAAAGATACTATTACCTCCATTTTAAGGAGAAGACGTAGGATCGTAAGAAGTGCTGGGTTGTGTTATATTCTTTCCACATAGTTAATAGGGGGTTTGAGGGGTACCCGTAACCCCACTTTATGGGGTCCGGGGCAGCGCCCTAGAAAATTTTGGTTTTGGACCCTATGTTAGGTTGGGCGGACCCACCTATGGTTTTGTGCATGATTTTCGCACATATTTTTTTGACGCGATGGTTTTCAGTCCATGGTATTGGACGCGATGGTTTTCGGCCCATGGTGTTAGACGCGATGGTTTTCGGTCCATGGTATTGGATGCTTCGGCATGTATAAATATGTATTGTAACATTGAAAGGAATATAATGAAAAATCAAGCTGGTAGTCTCGTTTTGAGATCCAGTGGGAAATCTCTGTGTATATGTGTTTTAGTTATGCTCTCGCATTTTTATTTTTCTTGTGATTTAGAATTTGTATGCAGGTAATTTCTGTACGGGGTTAAAACCTACATTTGGTATCAGAGCTGTTTTGGCTTCAAGGGGATGCCTTTGTTGCTGAGGGGTTTCGCTCGGCCTGTGGTAGACCCTGTTCAGTGGGAGATCTGCGAGATCGATTCTGGTGGTGAAAGAAGATGGCGAGCAGCGGAAAGATAGAGATTGAGAAGTTCAATGGTCAGAGTTTTGAGTTGTGGAAACTCAAGATGGAGGATCTGTTGGTGGATTAAGATCAGTGGATCGCGGTAGATCTGGGTACGAAACCAACGGGAGTGACCGATGAAGAATGGAAGAAGTTGGATCGGAAGACAAAGAGCACAATACGATTGTGTGTC